>PDGT01000010.1:3227322-3285583 GCA_003671415.1 Megathymus violae
GTGATAATGTTTCTATGGCAGTGCGACGGTACGAAGAACAATTTGGTGTAAGAGTGTCATGGAACACCATGCTTTCCGCCACTCAACGCCTAAGGGACAACGGGGAGTTCCGGCCTCTGACCGCAGTTAATCGTGGTGTGAGTCGCATACCAACGGCAGTCCAAGAAAGGATTTTGGACTACGTAGCCGACAATCCTGAAAGGAGCACAAGACAGGTCGCCAGAGAATTTGACGTCAGTCAAGCTTATTCTTGGCAGACGTTTCATGATGATGGACAGTACCCTTACCATTTCCGACGCGCTCAAGAGCTTAGTGAAAATGATCACACACAACGAGTTGAGTTTTGCCGGTGGCTTCTTAATACGCAAAACGCCAATATTTTGTGGACCGACGAGTGTACATTCACACGTCGCGGACTTTTTAACATCCACAACAGTCACCATTGGAGTCATGAAAACCCACATCTGGTACGCTCCGATTCTTTTCAGCATAGGTTCTCGGTAAACGTATCGGCGGGAATAGTGAACCAAACTGTAATAGGTCCTATTTATTTGCCAAGGTTAAATTCACAAACATATTTACATTTCCTGAGGGATGTTTTACCCGACATTTTAGAAGACCTACCGCTTGAAACTTATCGGGGCGGTCTCTATTACCAGCACGACGGAGCACCCGCACATTTTTCTACTCAAGTCAGAGAATTTCTGAATCGGGAATACGGCGAGCTTTGGATCGGTCGCGGCGGGCCAGTGCAGTGGCCAGCACGATCCCCAGACCTTACACCGCTCGACTTTTACCTATGGGGACATGTCAAAGACATAGTCTATCAAACAGAGCCGCATAATGAAATAGATTTAAAAAATAAAATAGAAAGTGTCATTGATACAATTAAAAATGATCTGTACGTATTGAGGAGGTTAAAAAGAAATTTACACAAGCGCGCTCGTTTGTGCATTAGGAAAAATGGGGGTCATTTTGAACAGTTATTAAGTTACGTTTGAGTGACGATAAAAAGTGTGATGGGTAGTGTCTGTGTGAACAAATACGTGTATTGTTATGTCGTGTATGTGCAAGTTGCACAGTGCAACGCTAAGTGACCATGTTAAATCGCGCTTTAGTTATCAATCAGCTGTGCAGCGCGGGCGCGCTGCGCGCGGTGACCATGTAATAGGGAGGACAGAGGAGCAACACAACAAGCTTGTAACTTGGTGAGTTTTAAAGATACACCTTTGGCAATTTTTATGTAGATTATTTAAACCGAAATATTCGACACGTGTCTCGGTTTTAGTATCTACTAATAATCACGTTGTATATGTGATGATGATGCATATATGTGCGAACTAACGCTCGTACCTAAAATGATTCCCAAACTCAGCAAACAGTATATCCTTCATTAACATACTTATGCTTACAAATTTATATAATATTGAAGCACTGCGAATACAAGCGGATATATATCATATACTCAAATTATTAATGAAATTACCTGTATTTTAATGATGATGCATTCACTAATACGTTTTTAATATCGATATAACGAAGTTTATTAACGAAGCACGAAGACGATGAAAATATGATGATTTTTTAAAATATTTACGTGATTTTTCGCGTAATAAAGGTTACGAACAGGCGAGGTAACCTAAATTTAGCAGCTTGTAATGTTTGGCAAATATAGGTATACCAACAAAAATTTATTGTGATGCCCAAATGGATATAGTTTGAACAATGTTTGCTCTGCGAAAAAGTTCCCTACATAATATGAACGCAATCCGAGAACCTAACTATACAATTATTTTTCATTTTTATCGGGTCTTTTATATCTAGTCTTTTTTGTTTCCTGTGTATCATTAAATACTCACAAATACTATCTTGGTCATACGGTCAGTATCAATAAACTATCTTTAATAACCCACCCTTGCTTCGACTCAGAAAATCGACGTCTTATGTTTAGAAATAGCACCCGCACAGTTTTAGCATTGAAATTTTCTATGTCTCTGAATTACAAACATATTAATTTATTATGATAGCTGCTCTCAGGCAGTCAATTTTTTACTTACTACCATCTTAATAGGATGTCGCAATTTCATAATTAGCATATATATATTTCGGCAAATGCCAGTAGTTTTAGCAGTATTGTCGAACATAGCATGGGCGTATAATCGTTTAACACTTTTAATTAATTGTTAATAAACACTTCACACCGAGCAAACGAAACAAGTAACAGTTCCCAGTGCGGAGGAACCGATCTCTTCGACCGCAGAATGTAAACTGTGGCTCCATCCGGCATCACTCCACTAGCTAGGCTCTGTTGTAGCACGATGTTAGCCGAGTAACGACGTCATTGCGGCGGTACTGCCATCACTCGGATATCATGCTGAGTTTCGTTTCACGTCTATACTAATGACCATCTCCGACATATAGATTAAAACTTAAAAATTAGGAATATAACTGTTTTATTTTGTTTGTATTAAATATTCATTTTATTGTTTTATTGTAAGTTTTTTATATCATCTCTTGTTGTTTTTGTTGCCAAAGCAGTGAATAAATGTTTCTCTTCAGCTTTACAAGCTCTGGTCAAGCTCTGGCATCATCATGCCTCTGATTTTTCAGATTCGCGACAGCTTCGGTTATTTATTTACCGTTAGGTAGACGGTCTTCCCATTTGTTACTGTTTAAAAACTTCAAAATTATCGTAAACATTTTCGTGTTTCGGAAATCCATTTCAACTAGGATTATTTTTTTTTGATACATTTATAAATTTACGGAACATGATCAATTTCAAGTATTATTTAAAAAACTAATAAATTCCCCTTCTGATTTTGAAAAATTTTCTCTTGCATTGCAATTTCCGTGTGGATCTTAATTGTTTTTGGAAATAAAGTATGGCCCATGTTACTCGCTGATAATATACGTTTTGATTTAGGGGAAATAATTTTTTAAATAGGTCCAGTAGTTTTTTAGATTATTAATTACAAACAAACATAAAAAAAAATAGGAAACTGCGTGCCATATTGTAAAGTGCAAGAATAAAATTTTTGATAATGTTTCCCAAACCTGTCGATTTAATGTAGCTACCTATATACGTCATTAAAGACTATGATATTTATTGTATTAATATTTAATGTCAATGCTGAACCGCGTTACATAAACCTGACAGAACTTCAAAAATCTGAGTCCGTTCTATCATTGGATAGTCGGTCTCAAAATATACATAGAATATTTACGGTAGCCAGATTTTAAAAGAGGCATGCACTTTTATGGAGTGCTGAGCAAACTCAACCTGGACCCAAGTGAATTTCAAATAGTGATTCTCTATACAAGACGATTCTCATTGGTCCGCACTGCAGTACAACGATATTTGCATGCTTTAGTTTGTATCGCTTTGTCATTGTTTACGTCAACGAGTCACATTTACGAAAACGCCACGCTGTCTCCTTTCAAAGTTTGGAAACTTGCGCTCGGATAGACGAAGTGGTTTGATTTGAGATTAAGCACTTGGTAGTGATCGACAATTATGTAATATAAGATTCATAATATACAGCTAAGTAATTAAACGTTCACACATTCAAACTACCCACTCGTTTATCCTATTTTGAGGGTACCATGGACATTCGTGTGTGTCCATATAAGACATGGACCGACACAAACATATATCTATCACATAATTTTCTACCCCGGCCGGGGAAGTCGAGACCCCTGGGCAAGCAAAATCATTACTAACTTGAAGCCCACTCATAGACGTCATTCACAAACATATAGAGTTCATTATTACGTCATGTTAAAAACTCACAAATAGCAGGCGATTCATTTGTGTTGATATATTTAATGAATAGCAACGGATCATTGGTTACCATCATCCGTGCACATTTGCAATACTAAGGAAATCACGGACGAATTGTCGACCAAGAAAAAAGTAGTAACCTACTTGTATACTGGTTGTCTGACTGTTAGTTAAATCATTATAAACGTGTTACGGTTAATTATTAAAAAGATAGACAATTGTGAGCAATTACTACCAAACGGGTTGTCTATTACTTTATTGGCTACTGATATAAAATGAATATGTAACAATACTGTAATATAAATATATTTTGTCCCTGTACGTCTCTACCGTATGCTATTTATTTGATAACGATCCTTTCAATACTAAAGTTCTAGCTCGCCAACCTTTAGAACTACGTAGGTAATTCGATTCCCTGCTACCTCATTTCAAATCTTATCCTCCAGAGAAACTTCTTGCACAGCTATTTTCATAGCTCGCTGAACAACTTTAAGTTAGTTAACTAGTTGCGCCGTCAGTGTCTGCAATTCGACGTCGTACTATTGCAGGTACGACACGCAGTAGTATCGGTTCCTGCAATTATAAATTTTATCTACGATCACTATAAAGGCGAATACTTATTTAAGTAACAATTTCTTTATCATACTCCACACTTGGGTTGTTATAGCATTCGATACTGTGTTTATTTATATTCGAAGACGTTACCAGAAATTATCCTTTACTTTTCAAGTGTATACGAAGTTTGCCCAACATCTCCTCGTAAAAATCGTGTTATGAGCGGCACTGTGAGATACAATGGAACAAATTAATTGATACATACAATTATTTTCCAAAGCGCACTCGTCTTCTGGCTTCTTGACGTTGGTAATCATACATTCGGTAGCAAGCTTCATCCTCATAAAATATTGGGGAATACCATCCATGACAAAATCATCTATTTCTTACTTTTATTCCGATATATATAACCTTGTTTCAGTAATTTAGTAGTAAGTGTTAAATATCTATCGCCATTGGATTTGGCTCACTGAATTTTAGTTTTTAAAAGATTTTAATGAATTTATGTGAAATGTATTATCATCACATTTACACTCTATAGTAAGCTGACATAAGTTAAAGGATTAGAAAGACAAATTCACTTGGGGCTACAGTTTCTTACAAAATCTAAAGAATGAGTAAAAAATAAGCGCTAAGATTTTATATTTAATAAATATACATTTTACACGCCGATGGCCATTCCAGTGTCGGTTATTGTTCCCAAGCGCCGTTGTTCCTAGCTTCAAATATCTACGTCAAACGCAAGGAATTGTGGTTAGAGCGATAAGAACACGGGACTCTGCGGGTGGCAGCAGCGATCAATAACTGTAATCTTGAACAAAGTTTCCTGGCTATAGTGATTTATATTAAGTCTGGGACTCCCCAAGTGTAACTAGAAGTCCTCCTTCCTAATGTAACGCGATTAGAGATGTTGAATGTTGCAGAAATCTGTTGACTTTCCTTGCTCGTGGTCCTCTAGACGAGTTTATGGACACCGGTTTCTACTGTTTTTTAGTCGCTGGTCTCTGCATCACCCATTTTTACCCGACGGTACTCCAACATCGTAGTAGGATGGTATTTGCCTTGTGATCATCGCTGTGTTTAATAAAAATTTCCTATAAATCGAGGAAATTTACAAGGAAGTAAAACTATTCATTTCACTAAGTATTTCTTAAATTATCAAAGTGAAAAAATAGAAAATAGTGAACCGTGGTAAATTTCTAAATCCATTTATCAACTACCGATTAACATTTAATACCCAAAGAAAATAAGTTTAATGCAAGTTGGCTAGAAGTGAAACTTCGTAGAGCCTTATGATTGTGTCAAAGCCAGAAGTTGCGGTTGTAGCGTTAAGACCACGAACTCGTGGTAGTGACAGCGGCTATATAACACTTGAAAGTAATATCGAATAAAGTTCTTAATTCCAAATTTTATTTAAATTGATTTTCGTTATTTCAAAAGCGATGGACATCAAATATGTATATCATTATGACTCTAACTTGTAACCTCGTCATAATTTTGAAATATTAGTAATTAATTAATAAATCATACTGGAAGCTCCCAAACGTTATCACAAGATTTTGAATAACTAGATCATTAAAAAATCAAGTTTAATTTGAATTGTCAGTCAAGGTCCGGATATTTAAATACATAACTAATTAAAAATATAGTTTGAGATATACGAAACTTTCTTCACTGATAATAACAACCGTTTCGCTCAGCTTCTTTCTTGGCTGGGGATGGGTGGTAGCGACAACAGCGGGCGGCTAGGCTACGCAGCGGCGAGCCGAAACGATATCTAAGCGTCAATTGAAGCGGCAACAATAGACATTTGACAAATTTAAATAACATCTTTGTTAATAATAATCGCGTACATACATAAGATTTTTATTGCGTCTCTTAATTCATTTATAATTTATTTTATTTCAGTAATCAACATGTCTACACTATTTCAAGAATACTCAATACAAGAATACTTCAAGAATACTGGAAACTGTTACTTCTTATGACTTTCAGATAAATTAACTTGATTCGATAAAGTAAGAATAACACGATTTATTGAATTTTTTATTCATCGATATGCTTTTTCGCCGACCTTTCCGCTGCCACCCGATGTTAATCAAGGCTGGGCAGTGTAACAGCAGATATCCCACCAAAAGACGAACTGTCTTTTTTAACGGTTATAAGTCTATCTATATTAACCCGTCCAAAAATGCCACTTTAAACCGCCCCACTAATTAGTGATATATATAAATAAAGTATATGAAAGTCCCACAGAAGTTCAGTTACCCGTATATACACTACACGTCTCCATTCTGCTGACATTAATATTACGATAACATCAGAGCAAGGTTGTACCTGAGCGGATAATATTCGCAGTGAATTGAGGTCGTTAATTATACTGTCCCTGTTTCTGCTCCAATGATTTTCATGGCTTATTGCACCCCTAGATCAAAGAAACAGGAAAACTATTCAGAATTTATTGGGTATTTATAGAAACCACTCCTGCACTCATTTCAAATGACTTAATTCGCTTGTGTGATACCTTCCCCGTGGCCTAAAAGATATTTATTATTTATCTACAGGTAATTTTTCTTAGTCGGGTGAATATTTAATTTCGTGCATATTATGTTGTTTTTGAAGAAAGATAAATAATGAAACGTTATTATGTTATTTATACGATTTTTAAGAAGTGAATAATAATAGTAAAAAAAATCTTGGAAAGGGACAGCAATCAGACTTACGGTTATGGAATTACAGAGCTTTTTATTTTTTTACTAAACGGTAATGAGATTTATTACTTATGGGGATTAGATACAATTTATGGTAATGAGAAAATGGTGAAAATGGGAATTAGAACTAAAATAGTGAATCAGCCTTTTATTTATTATAATTACTTTAAATTTACATAGAAACTGTAGTTTTAAATATTAACACAATTATGATCCAAAATCTTAATAGATACAATAAATAAAAATGGAATAAAAAGGAAAAGAAATTAATTTTTCTGAAATAAATTAAATCAATAATGGGATTACTTAAATTGCTCATTAATCTTTAATAATTTAGTAGACTTATTAAAAATTATATGTATAGTTACTAGCTGATCCGGTAAACGTTGTTTTGCCATATAAATTATAAATTACATATATCGCTACTTATAATAAGTATACTAAAAAACAATATCTTAACGCAATAGAGTGCACAATATTTTTTGTTATCCCATCTTTAGCTAACACAAACAAACTGGATGGTTTGCCCATTCGAGAGCATGCCACGTACAATTGTCCGTGTGAAAAACATGGTGTGATATGAATTACCGATAAATTTATTTAAAAAATAGCTGTGCCCGCGACTTCGTCCGCGTGGAATTTAATAAAAAAGTTATATGGTAGAAATAAAAGTACTCCTTATTACATCAGCTACCTGCCAGTGAAAGTCCCGTCAAAATCGGTACAGCCGTTTCAGAGATTAGCCGGAACAAACAGACAGACAGACAGAAAAAAATAGTAAAAAATGTTATTTTGGTATATGTACCGTATATACATTCATATGCATGTAGTAAAAAGCGGTTATTTAAATATTACAAACAGACATTCCAATTTTTTTTATTAGAATAGATATAGATAACACTGAAATAGTAAAATGATAATTGTAAACGTCACTATTACGATTGATGCACAAACAATAATAATAATGGCCGAAAACTGTAGGTAGGGAGAAACAGATCCCATCCCTACTCCGTGATGTTTACTGGGTCTCAGAAGTGACACCGGTAGACGCCTGGCGGGGATAACTGATCAAGTGATAATTAAACAGTACCTGTGTTGAAAATTATTATGTATTGATATCGCTAGTAAAAAATAGGGGCTTATGGTAGAAAGGTGAAAATTTAGGGTTGTATGTATTTTTAATGCCACCACCTAAAAACATGAAAATAAAAAATTTTATCCAAAAAAAAAAAATTGGGGTAGACCACCCTTATTACTTAGGAGTATAAATAATAGATAACAACCTATTCTCAGACCTACTGGATATACATATAAAATTTCCTCAAAATCGGTCAAGCCGTTTCGGAGGAAAAGTATAACTAGTAATGAATAAATATTCTATTTATTATTATAACTGACAAACTAACAGACAAGCCATCTAATATCACTCACCGTCGTTCATCAACATAAGCAACATTAAAGGCATCGCTTAGAATTAAAAGAAAAGGAATATAGTAATGATTCTCAAGCTTCCAGCTGAATCACGATTGGCACTTAAATTGTAATACTAAATTATAATATAAATAATTATCATTCATTTCTTCTAATTACCATTCGAGTAAAAGAGAATGGTAAATAATGGTAATTAGTAGATTGGTAATGAGATTTTCTAATATTTTTAATATATTAACGGTATTCCGTACATATACAGTATACTTGTAAAAATTATAGAAATAAAAAAGCACTGCACCGGATATATCCCATATTAATTATTGATAAAATATTGAACGTACATACATACTTTATATAAAATTAATGGTTTGTAGAAATATTTTGAACAACGTTAGAATTTCATAGGATAATTTTAATTTCTGTAGCCATAAACTCTCTTTCAGGCGTGTGTTTGGCTCGGTGGCAAAAGGGTGACTGTCGCCGAATATATTATGTTAGGCACGATACACAGCTACGCGAAAATATTAAAATATCAGAGCGAAAGTATCGTTACATGGTAATTATAGGGAACTGTAAGGACATTTTTCAAAGTGGTAAGAAACCACTTTAGTATGTTCTTCTATTCATAAAAAATGTACTATGAATAGACTACCTATTGTATTATATTAAAAAGTGATAAAACATCTGTTCTTCATGCACAGTATCTAACAAGATGTAACAATAAAGTAAAATCTGGGAAATGGGACATTGCTGGTAATTAGAATTTTATTTTTTGTTTTAAAATTTAATGTTATTTTAATTAAAAATTTTCTTTCTTAACGATTGCACGTACTAAAGACTTAAGTAAACTATACGAAAATAATATTAGATTTTAATTCTATCAATATTTTATATATTATTTATCGTCTGACGCGTAATATGCACGAAATGAAATATTCACCCAGTCGTATCTGCAATTATATATAAAAATTTTAATGTATCTAAAGCGTTTTTTAGTAATGGGTTTGGTTGTCTTTGCTTTTTACGAAATCTGCAATTCAAGTATACGTATTTATGTTAGTATCGGATAAGGAGGTCCAGTATGTCCACAAAGCGTAGACACGCATATATCCAGAACTATGGCGTCAAACTGCTTGCTGTGACATGCCACGGACTAAAAAGTTAAGCCTCCCTCGTAATGTTTAGTGAACTTTATATTTGTATGTGTAATTTACATTTTATTTATGTGCTTCCGTACCCATTACTAGTACAAGTTATTTTACAGGGATTATGAAATTTTTCTTTTTTTTTTGCGCCCAGACCAAGGGAAAGGGCTATCCTCCGGAGATGGACGGGATGGAGGTGGTGAATGCTCATGCATGCCAGCGCAGCCGGCTGTGCTGATTATGTGGGACTCACGATAAACCTAGGGCCTACCCACAAACCACACCCGAGGTTGACTTTGGCCATACGGCTTCTAAGCCTTCATTTGAGGCGACCCCCCCTTAGAGAAGAGAGGCGCTAGAGTATGAGGATATAACACGGCCTTTTAAATAGTCAAATTGTCCCTAGAAATACAATTAGTATCAGAATTGAAATATCTTTTTTCCATAGCTATTTACGTTCTTCTCAGTTTTTTTTTTATATGTTAGTTTTTTTATACATGCATGGGATATATTTGCGTTCACATACACATGTCATCTGTTAGAAGTGCATTAAATAATATTTGATCCTGTTTATTTCGCTCCCTTTAATAATAAAAAATTTAATTATCTAGACAGTTTTGCATTTATTTTTTAGCAGCGTCGTTCTTGAATAGGACGAGAAAATACCGAGTTACCGTTTCTGCAACATGAGCTTTACTCGCTAATTTTTTGCCTTTTTGTCCGAGAATCTATTTAAACATAAAATTTTAATAGCGCTTAAGCTTTAGGATGCAGCTGTTCCACGCTGTAATTAATTTTAATTACACGTAAATGTCTATGCATTTAGCTAAATAGTGCTCACAGAGCCTTTTGACATACCTTTAGCGTTGCTTACTATTACCCTAGTATATTTCCGGGTGTGCATTGCTATTTTCACACATAATGGTTTACGTTTATTGATAATTATCAAAGCTAGCTTCTACCGACTTGCGACCCATTGCAAAGGCACGGACCCCATTGTAATTGAAGAAAACTAGTAAGTATTTCACCAAGCTGTTTTTTTTTGTTCAAATTTAAATTCAGATTCATTTAATCATGTAGGTACTCTGTAAATACACTTATACACGTCATTTTTTGTTTCTGCTACCGTTTTGAAAAGGTGCTTTAAGATTGAGAAGAAGAAACGGCGAAAGAACAGCACTCCACAGCACCTCTTTTAAACAACACATAGTAATTACAAAGTTTAAACCTGTGCGGAACTAGTTTCGACATTATTTTTTCTAGGTATCCTTGTTATTAATATATTCATCTACACTATAATATCCTTTACCTATAAGCTGTATTTTAATGTGTCGCTTAAAAGTTCCAATGGGCAACTCACGTATCAACTTAGGAACCTTATTGTAAAAACGAACTCCAAGCCCCATAAAAGAACATTGAACCTTTTGAAGCCGATATGGAGACGTTATCAAATTACTATTGTTATTGATTAATCGTGACTACTGACGGCAACATGCAGGCTTCGCGTATCTTATGATGAACACACGTGCAGCAGTTTTGAATTATCGTTAAATAAATCAAATTTAAACTGTTATCATTATTTTTCATTTTTTTATCAATAAGCCCAATGTTACAAACGATTGAGATCAAATATGAGCGAGTGCTAAGTTAGAATTTAAATTTTTACAAAACAGTTTAATGTATGACGATTTCATTACTAGTAAATGAAAATTAGATTAAATGACATTAATTAAGTTGCTTATGTTATTAATGATTATTACGAGATCATAGGAATTTATATGAGAAAAAAATTAAAAAATAGATATTTAAAAGTGCCCCCTTTATTTTGTTCAAAATTCACCATGTGGCATTTGAAATATAAAAGCCTTTTTCTTTCCTAAGAAATGCTCAAAAATGGTATCAGTCTATAATTTATAGCGTTTTTTTGCGAAACATACTGACTAATAACCTATAATACCACTCTACATTCCTTGAAATAGATATGTAAAATCCTTTAATTTTTTTGTTGAATGAATACTTACTATTAAAAATACCCCGTAACATGGTCGCGGGCTGTCAGACGTCAGCTATGATAAGTGACAGTAGTGCGGGAAGCTGACTCTAACTCAGAACTAATCTAAATTTATTTTCCTATAACTTCATAAACACATATTTTCAAAGGACCTCTGCGTAAAGCTGCCTCCTTCTCCCATACAGATAACTTCTTGTATTATTGTTTTACAGTTTACGGTAGTAAAAGCGAAAAATGTCGTACATAATGTAACGCAATGGTTACAATGTGACAAATGTTTTTTTTTATGTTAAAAGCCGACAAACGAGCAGACAAGCCACCTGATGGTAAGTGGTCACCATGCCCATGGACATCAACAAGACCAAAGGTATCATTGATGCGTTGCCGGCCAGGAAATAAGAAGAAGGTTAGAAATTATGTACTGGCTCTCAAGCCCCCAGCCGGAACACGACGAGTCGTTTGGCGCCTGACTCAAGCAGGAGAGTGGTAGCTAGCCAGGCAGGCTTCACGGAAAAATAATAATACCACTAATAATATTAATGACTTCATAATAATACTGATAATATAATCCTTACGCGAAGCCCTACCACCAAGCAGGCTGTCTTCTGCCGCCTCTTAAGACACCCTTTTCTTCTACTAGCATGGGATTGGGGGAGTATTCTAGGCTGCCCCAATACGGCCAATGAATTCGATTTTGATTTGTCACAAAGTCCTAACATTATACATAATGTTATAAAAATGTAATTACAACTATTGGAAGTATAGTTACAAACTATTATATAAATCATAGACGCTGCTTATCAGAAAATATTTCACACATTTATCTCCGACAAAAAAAAACAAACGCGAATGTAAACTGAAATGAAAACGTAATTCTGAAGTCGTGACTCGCGAAGAATCCGATAGACAGGTAATAACGAGGACTTGCTATTATAACAGAACACGCTGTTTGTCAAAATTACACGGGAATTGTCCTGGCGTGACCGGTTCACGGCTATCACACGCCGTCCTATACGTTACACGTATTTTATTATGTCCCAACATTTGACCAGGAGCTCTACAAGCGGCAATCTTGTGACTGTCTTTCATCTTTCATGATTTGGACATGTGAAATTAACCTGAAATTCAACTACTACAGCAAACTAAATTGGTAACTAAAACAACGTGTCATTCATTAGGTAACAATAAATTGAGTCATGTGTTTAACAGAAGAAGAAGCTCTTGATTATGTATTGCAAAGTTGCGCAGAAGAATTACCGGCGTAATAAAATTTACTAATGCAGAAACAGGAACTGCATTTGGTAACGTTTTGTTTTCTTCCAGAAATTTTCATACAAAAACTGCATGCGATTGTTGACGTTTACAGTGAATTTTTTGAAAATGTAGGAACAAAATCCAAAATAAATCGTAGAAATCGCTCTCGGTTATTAAGATATCATCCTTCATACATACAAAAAGTGATTTTTATTTATAAAATCTTTAAAATCTTTTCCATTCAGACGATTTTTTTAAAACATATAGCTCTCGTTCTACACTAGCTTCCTCGCGACCCGCAAGCACCAGTTAATCGTCTGTAGCACGGTTTTAGCTCACGATTTCCTCTCACGTTCGAAGACGCCCGCTAGTTGTGACATGTTTTAATATGAAACCTTTCGTCACACCCACACCTGTATCTGCAGTTTCATCACACTACACATGTAATCAGGTTTGTCGTGTTCTCTGATAAATGTAATAATAAAAAGGTATATCGTTACCACACTTTTTGATGACAGAACTTTAAGAGACGGTACTAAGTATTTTCTAAATAATCAGACGGGCCACGTTAATTCTGTAAGACCAGAACCGTCATCTAATTTGGTATGTTTAACAGTATTAATAGATATTAACAGTTTATTAATTGGCTTTCTTGAATAGAAATTGATACATGCTAAATATATTGCAGGTGTTAAAGAACGATGGACGATAAACCTCATCTAAGTTTTACTAGGTGGTCCTTTCAATGAAGTAACTTGACACCATTGGCTCGACCGGCGGTTAGAAGAGTACACGGGTGTGAGAAGTTGACTTGAAATAAAAGATGAATTAAGCCACACTAATAAGAGAAAATAATAATAAATAAAATGTTAAATAATTAATAATTAACTTCTTACACGTGTGTGACAGGGTAGCCAATAATTTGTAAGTACTAGTCTTCTCATAACCATACAAATATATATGTTTCAGTGCGGATATAAACAAAAACTATAAAAGAGTTAAATACACTCCGCTATACAAAACTCTTTATTACACAGTAACTTATGAAAACACACGGAAAAAGAATAAAAGTTGGCGAATCAAATAATTTCACTAAGAATTATTTTATCCAGAAAACTTAAAGCAAAAATCTTCGTAAATAATAAAGCAAAAAAAATGATAGACAATTGATGAAGGAAGAGAATAAATAAATTGAAAGGAGTTTGAAATACATCTCTAAGCGACATTGTGTGATTAAACTTTTTCTTTGCCAAAATTGGTAAACTTATCCTTCTTTTTATGTTTATCTTCAAATAAGTCTTATTTTCTGAAGCAAAAAAAAGAAACTGCCAAAGTTGTGGTAATCCCAAGAATACGAGAAATTGAAGAAGAAACGTTCGAACTATAATTTCCAGAACTAAATTGTGTATAAATAATTCTTATCCCAAGCGGTACAGCACACGGTTCCTTACCAATGTGATTAAATAAATTACCAGTTACAAAATTTTTGTATGAATAAAAAAAGGGCGAATGGAAATTATTACTCATGAATAATTTTTTTCAGCAAAAAAAAAACATTAATTTTCATGATAGGTTTATAAATTATTGAATTACACTGATGTTAATCTTGAGTTACGAGTTTTAATATTTTTAAAATTATTTCACTTCATATCACTATTAATATTTTTGAAATTAGTAGTAAAAGAGTTGATGTTAAATAAAAGAGTACAAATAAAAGAGTGATAGTAGTAAAAGAGAGTTCTAAAGTGTAAAGACAACAGAGAAAGAGATTTTTTAGATAATATTAGGTTAAGCAATATACAGTAGTATACTGAAAGAAAATTTTGGTTTGATGTGGGTGGGGTGATATGTAACCATTATTCCATTTGGATAAAATTATTTTGTTATTTAAACAGACACTGAATATATTTTTATAATTAAAACATGCTTTCCTTTTAAAAAAAAATGTTTTAAACTTTACATTGATATGACAATACTAGATTTCAATATTGTAAATGGCATTAATTTAATGCATAAGTTTCGGTAGAAGTTAAGGTGCTTACAAATTTGTTTTTACGTTTATTTGATTTCATTCAATTTCGTCAAATTCAACACAACAAGGGTTCTTCTTCCTTGGCATCCAATGCTCTGCTGTACATCTGTGGTGTCGTCTTCTTCTTTGTCTTTTCTTCGCTGCAACATCTTCGTTACCACCATCATTGTACGTTGGTAGTATTAAACGATTGCGCTCAACTGCCCTATGGTCTAATTCTCTTCTATTTACCATGTTTAATCGCTGTGTTGACAGATATTTTACAAACTTAATAGCATATAGTAAAATTAAAGTCGCACTTCCATAGTAAATTATTTTGTCGAAATATGGTTCTTCCTCTTCCTTGTACACTAGCATTTTGATTGCAAATAGTTCATAAGATTAGTTAATGAATTTTTGAATTACCGAAAACTAAAATTTAGGAATCCATGTGCAATGACAAATTTTCAAAAACTGACAGAATTATTAGAATTGACGTTACTTTATTTTTAATTAAAACCTTTTTATTTTATTTTTAACTTATTACTTTACTTCTTATTTTTATTTTATATTCAATAATTGTTGGTTACTCATCGTTTAAGCTTTGATCAACTCGACCTTGAAAAGAAATTTAGGAGAATGTACAGAATATAATAGTTTTCTGTGACATTAAATGTACCTGTCTAAAATATTAAAATGTAAATCGGGAGTAGTAACAACTAGGAGAGAGCATACTTAAAGTTATAGATATTTACAAGGAATTCTAAGAACCAACACAGAAATGGGATGCGATGTCACATAATGCCATGTCACATAATATCATGTCATAAATTGCGTTAGTTGTAACACTCGCGCTGACGTGCCGCGATGCCTAACACAATTTGTCGTTGGGTTTATTGTTTCATGTTTTGCTAGTTGAATTTCTCATCAAAAAGATTATCATTATCAAAAACATCTGAGATATAAATAACAATTTATTTCAATGATAACCACTAATTCCGGTTTATATGGAGTTACAGGAGTTAATTAATTATGCTAGAATAATGAGTTAATTAGTAAGTAAACTTTGGTACAAAAACTTATTTCTAGGTTACAAAAAAGTAAAAGAATATAAATCGAAATGATTTCATGTTCTATGAAAATGGGTAGTAATATCGTCGTAAAATATATATATCGTGTGCACCCATATCACAGTGAAATGTGTACAATTCACGTTAAATTAACATTAAAATAAAACTAATATAAGAAGAAAATAAAATATATTTTACATTTTAAACATAAACTTATCTTCAAGCATTATTCTTCGGTGGCAGATCACGTTTAACCACAACATATTTAGTTGTTTCCTACAGAATACGAGCGCAAGAGTTAGGAGTTAGTAAACAAGTTGAAAAATCTGCTTTCAGATACATTTCAAACGAACCACAAGATGGCAGCGAGCAAATTCGCGGATTTCGCCCCAAGCTTATACAATGTAACTTCGAAAGTAGATTGCATCTGACCGATGCACTTGGCAGAGAATTCGCTGACCGAAGCGCGGCATGCATAACCAAGTACTTGCGGTGAGTTATTCTCTAATACAGAATAAATATTCTCCCGTCAATACTCTTGGACGCTGACTGAATTAAATCGTTTCAGAAATGTTTAATAATACCAAATTTTATCTTCATTATAAATTTGATAATTTTTAACTATAACGGGTACTCACGGTTTTTTTTTTCCCCCATATTTCGACCCAATTACATGGATTATGGTCATTGTCGCCGTCCATACTATTGGACGCTCGTACCATTGAAAGTGAAAATATAGTACAGTATCATATTTTACTCATTATTGGTATTGATCACAAACCAGCGTACTCGAATAAGCTGCTCTAATAGGGATTTTATTGAAACGATTCATTCGAAGTCAATACATTTGTAAAAGCCACCTTTTATCCCATAAACATGATATCCTAAAATAGCGCATAAATAAAAAAAAGTGTAGGTTTCACAAATTCATTCATAGACGCTAACTTTTTCTTACAATAATTTCGATAATTCTAAAGTTAGTTTTTCTTTCATGCCGTGAGTGGATGCGACTAAGTTCTATGTATTATAATGATTTTCTTTTAGTAATATAATTTTTATTACTCATTTTAGGATTTTGGTCTGTATTGAGATTTTGCTACAACTATTTTTCTAGACAATAACTTTTGCACGGAATTTCAGACTATATTTTTTCTCACAATCAGATTAGATACTTATTTCACTTTGCAATCAAAATGCGATTAAAGGATTATTATTATATTTTTCATATCTAGGGTCATAGATAATCCAATTTGCATTTCAGTTGTTTATATTTGTTAAGTTAATATATTTGTTATATTTGTTGTTGTTGTTAAAAAGACTATAATAACAAATGCCATCAAATGACGCTAAACATCTTTATTACATCGTTAAAAATATAGATTTCGTTTTATTTTATTGGAGTAAAGTTTCTATTAGATAGATGTTTTACTACATAAGTAAACTTTGTAAATGTTTATTGACGTATTAAAAAGTCTAGAAATAATGATTCATCATAGACTAAGAGCGTAATTAAATTGTTCTCCGAGTGAACAAGCGGGGTTCAAAATAAATTACAATTAAGCTATCTTCACACCGGTCCGCTCCTTTAATTGTACGAAGCAATTTGCAGGGATTTACGAAGCACTATTTATGTGCAGTCAGCAGACTGCCGGTGCTCTGTTGGACGAACGACTAAATTAGGCGATGGGATCAGACCTCATTAGAATAACAACCCTCAACCCAAACAGGTATCGTATAATTACAATGCGACGTGGAGCCAGAAGTTAATAGCTACTCAATTAGCTAATTTTAATTAAGCACCGTAACGAAATAATTCCTTCAGGTATTGCTGTGGCAATAGAAAATTGAATATATTTTTTAAGTACTTCTCAACCCTTTTAGAAGCTGAAAAAGGTTGTAAAATAAAAGACTATTTATTGGTTTTAATATTGTTCTACAGGGGTGCAAATGTAGTAAAACTAAGTTCGAAGGCTGCTAGAAGACATTGTTTTACACGTACATTTATTTTCCACAGCTGGCAAACTGTGGCAGGCATCTGATGGCAAAAACCTTATAACCATATTAGTCGGTAACTAACAGAGTTGTGGCACTATAGACCGGTTGACAAAAAGGATGTTGAATCCGCTTCTTAACCAGCTCGTCACCGAAATCAGTAACAACTATTACTGTTATTTTTAATTCAGTCGCACGGTCTTATCCTTTCCGCTCAGAATTCCCGGATTTTTAGGTGGCATGGATACATAGAGGACCAAGATACGAGAACAATATTTATCTAACACAAATATTTGCCAGATCGTAAGTCTCTTTGACGTTCTCATTCGGCAAATACGATTATCACCAAACGAGGTACAGGACGGCCAATTAGTAAATTATAGGAGCAAAAATACCCAGCTTGTAGTTACCAAAGTATAATAATGCCAATAAGAAATTAAACATTTTTTTAAATAATGTAAAGATGTACACAGTTGTTCGTAATAATGATTTGATGGGTTTTTTCACTAATATCCTTATTATATATATATGTATAACAATCCAACACTATCATCATGAAAACTGGATCACTCTGTCAAGCACGACTAATAACAAAGATAAACTTAGCATTTCTCGATATATGTATTTTGTTACTAAGCAAACTAAAAGCAGTTGATGTGATTGGTAGGCTTGCTCATAGTGTCATTTTATATTGCAATTAATAGTACCAAGTATTAAAACCTAGTATATCAACGCACATAACGAACACAATGTGCAATACTGAAAATACAATAGTCGGTGTTAACTTAAGCGAAGAAACGACAGGTGTACACATTATATAAGGTAAGTAAATGTATAATTTAAAGCGTCAAGCAGTCAGGTAGGTAGTTTAGGACGGGCTTAGTTCGTATAATAAGCCGTAGCCGCATTGTCGACGATAAACTTGACTTCGTTATGTTACGGCAAAGCGTAGAAGTAAGCTCCGTACACTGATATACTAACATATATGGTTCTCGTTATCTGAGCCAAGCATTATGTAACTGAAAATGATTATGTTATCCCGAATTAGTAACCCGGCCTTGTTTTAATAAATTCCGCTAGAATAGATCCATCTCTGGGGTTTTAAAATATTCTAAATTATTACCCATAAATCTCAATCTGATCAGTGGTTTTAGTCATAAGACAGATAGACAATATACTCTGTAACGATAACAAGGTCTACCTACATTAACATTTCCAAAACATATTCGGTGAACAGATTTGGTTCCATTACAATTTTATTAGTAATCTACGTAAAATATGATATTGGAGTACCAAATAATTGTAATTCTTATCTGTTACCATAATGATTTGTTAGCAATGACAATGTCTTTTTTGAGTTACCAAAGAGATATAAATTTTCCCATAATTAATGAACATAGGTCCCTGATATTTTATAACAAATCCCACGTTGATTATGTCAAATTTTAGTCTCTCAAATGGATTGCGAAAGTTCTTCCTTTCTTACGGGAAAGTGAGCAGTCTCGTCGATTTAATGACTATTATTTATTGGATAATACACCTTAAAGCTGACCAACACGATTTAAAATTATATGCGGCAAAGTTCAAGACGTAAGGTCGTGGGTGTAACACAGCACCTACTAGAATGTTATCCAAACTATGTGCGATTGTGTCACGTACTTGGGAGTAGTGCTTTTGAAAGTTATGTACAAATATTCAGTGGTGACTATAACAATGTGAACGAAGGGTATTTCAACTATATTTATTGGAGCTTTTCGAAGCATAATTACGTTGTCAGTTTATTATTATTGTAAAAAATTGTCACTGCAAAATATTATTTGTACCCAACCTTAAATAGAACTGCAGCCCTTTAAAGAGGAACGGTGACTAAAATTTTTGCATCATTTATAAGCTTCACTAGTGTGAAAAAAATATTTTTCACTCAACGTAAGTAACTAAAAGTTACTTAAGTAAATTTTGCAGCAAAAATTGTAAGTGTTAATTTTTTTTCGTTTTGTGATGTTCCGTATACTTTCGTATACTTTGAAAATAATAAATTCTTATAAGATCAGTCGAGTGGCTGTATGTTCTGGTGCTATTATGTGTCCATTACACGGTAATAGTTGAAATTTGGTATAAATATAGAGTTAGGTAATCCAATTACGGCCGTATACCGTAAATGGACGAATTTGGATGTTGAGGGTTAACTTTGGGCGGATTAAATTTTAAGAAAAAAAAATTTGTACAGAACATTATGTGACCTTTTTCGGTCAATGTTAATAATTCGTTTATCGGGAGCCCAATGTTACTGTTATAATAAAAATAAAGTGATTCACTTTTCCATTGCGTACATATTTTTTCTTGTTTTTCTATTATAATGAAAATGATCATAGTACTGGACAAACATAATCATGCGTAAAATTACTATTTTTTCTTAACTCTGATAGAATTTGCGTCAATTTGGTTTACGAATAAGTTCTATAGATGGTTTTTATTTTAAGTAATTATTTTTTATAACTAAAAGGATCCCACGCTATACTATATTAAATTAACTATAATATTCATTTTCATGCAATATCTATATTAGCTATAAGCCTTTTATTTTTAGCCTATTTAGCTTTACCATAATTAGTAATTTAATTGGTTAGTTATAGATGACTTTAATTTCTCTGCTCTGTTCCATTAAAGGAACAATTCTTTATGAGCGAAATACGCTAAACGTATTCGACTACGCAGCTCCATCTCTTAGTTAAGGCTCTTCTGGCATTTGCAATAAGGAGAAACACGTCTCTCCTTGTAAATGAGGCACCCTATAAAATGGCCTACTAATACTTATACTTTAACCAAATACTGCTTATTAAAATGCTGTAATTTTTGTAAAATAAATAATGGCTCCGATAAATTAAGATAAGATAAAAAATTTATGAGTTCAACAAAACCCAACCCTTCCGGCAAGGGCTTAGTGAATCATTATTCGGAGAGCCGCATAATTCGATTCCGTGCAATATTTCGCGTGATTTATATTGGTACAGATTTTCAGCATTTTTATGGTTTCAATACTTGCAGTTTAATACGGCGGTAAATGTTTGTCTTTTTCGAGATGTTTTATTTATAATTTCATAATATTCTTCTACTAAATACCTATTTACCCGGTTTACATAGACCTCTATATCACCAAATCAGTACGGAGCACTAATATATTTACAATAAAAAATTTGATTTTTACTATGTTTTAATTAGTCATCATGTATGCAATGGTCTAATTTAATATCTAGGGGCATTATCTGTCAAACAACCTTTGTTTTTGGTCTTAACATAATACACACAGTATTGTATTAAATGTGTAGAACAGCGTTGAAAATGTCCGTTGTAACGCTCCGGTTTGGAGAAGCGCAAAACCGCCATAAAGCGACACGTGTCTCAGCTCGTGACGACAACTGTGTAATTTCCCAAGGAGCCGCACAATTCAATCTCATGCAATATTTTGGGTGATTTGCACCGTCACAAATTCGGAACACGCACTGTTACCTGACAAATTTATCACTTTCGCGCATTCCCGGGTCGGCGGCGCTGCCCCGCGTAACGACACTTCGTCAAATTTCCATACATATTTATTTTAGCTGGCAACAAATTTATCGACCTTCGCACGATTTTCGTATTGAATTTATTTTTAGGTTTCGTGTAAAATACGTTGAATATAGTTTAAAATCGATATCATAATGATTTTTTTTTATATCGAAAACTGGCATAGAAACGAACGGCCTAATAATGAACGGCATAACACCACGGGCAGTGCTTACTCTTTAAAAAGTTTTAAAATTCACCATTGATTTTAGAAAGAGGGCATTACCCCGGCATGTAACATTAGTAGCACGAACCGCTAGTATTACACTGGGTGCTACAGGGACTTCAAAAAGAACGAACCGGTTTGTGAATATTTAAAGACTTATTACACGCCATTGAGGAAATATTCAGTTTTTTTTTATGTTAACAGCCGACAACGAGCAGACAAGCCACCTGATGGTAAGTGGTCACCGTCGCCCATGGACATCAGCAAGTGCAACTAATTTTTGCGATAAATTGTCGCGTGCGATAAAATGATTTCCGTGTTGCCATTAGGGACTGTTCGCCGGTAACGCGTTTGCTTGACATTGGCGCTACTGACGCGCATACACGGCTATGACCACCTAAGTGGTTTGTGCACTGAATTAAAGAACGGCAACAACAACAAAAGCTGTATGTAACAACCCGTGTGATCCCTAAATATTTGAACGAGACCCATTTAGTAGTTTCGAAGCCAAATCGGGACGAAAAATGCAAACATACACACAATAATTGTAAACATACTTGTTTATGTTTATTATTTTTCATTTAGAATGAGATACTTTAATAAAATTTATTGATTCGATATTATGAATGTGAAATAATATAACACCAAGTAGTAGTATAGTATTCTACTATAGTATACATATAAAAGTCAATATGTGGAATGGCACTAATACAAAAATGTAAGGATGTCATTGAAACAGTAAAAACAATTATGATTACATTCAATCTATCTTTACGGTTGTACAAGGTAGTCGTTAGGGTAGTTCCAAACCATTCCGAGTTGGCGATGGGCCGAGCAATTGATCAATTTACGTTCGCTGTTCCGCTTCTATTGTTACTTTCGTGCCAAGATCAAAACTGCAGAATGATAATTTGTTCAAAAACATTTATGCGAGGACCATTAACTTGTTTTGTTATTACAATCATAATATTTGAAATAGTAATTCTAATGTGGATAATAGCATAAGCATTTTGTAGAAATCAATTGCTTACATTATGTTTAGTTTAACAAAACATTGATTAAAGTATGTAAATTACTAAATTTTTAATTTAAGCGACAACTTTGTTAGGCGATGAAGTAATTATTCGCTACAAAAGATGTATGTAAATCAATTCTTTAAAATTTTTCTAACCTTATTCCCGCGATAACTGAGCCTATACGTTTTGTATTTTATTAATAATACATTTTTTTTTATATATTTTTTAATAATACAAAACGTAAGTCCTCATATATGTACTTACCTTTTGTTTTCAGAGAAACCTTATACGAAAATCCTTAATGTAAAAATTCCTAAAGGTATCAAAACAAAGTTCTGGATAATACAGTTAGCTCGAAAGCCTACCAAACACAAGCTAGATTCGGACATGATCAGTTGAATTTTATGTAATAAAATATGCCGTATGACTAAAAGCAATTGTAATGGTAGAAAGGACATTATTCAGCTTATTATGTCATAGGTCCGGATCTCGGAGCCCTATTGTCCTTAACCCGAGCGTGACGAGTCGACCTTCCTCTGTCGGTTCCCTCGATAACTCATTGTCCGACCTAGGTGCGTCCACCAGTTATGCAGTGATTGTCTCTTCTCGGTGCATGTTCTCAAGGTTATTACCAACGGCATGACTTAAGGATGCCATGCCGCACACATACATAACAATATATTTATAGTAAAAGCAAGTGCGGTTAAATTGAAATCTGTGGAAGAATTTTTATGCAAGATAAACAAGTAATGTACTAATCATGGCACTCGTAACAATTGTTACTCATTTTTCTCAGGTGTTTTACATTTTTATGTTAAACTCAAACGCGCAAATCATCCTCCTAAAGCACTCTAGCTGTTGGTAAATACTATCACTAAATTCGTGCAATGATTTTTGAGATTATCGCGCCCAAACAGACGGAGAGTTTAGAGTTGTTGTGTTCTATATAGTGATGAGTGAAGAGACATGATTTGGACGTAGATAGTCAATACATCTACAATCAATCATCAATACGAAAGTGGTAGTCAATCATAGGGAATTAACAGTTATATGTATTAACTGATTTATTCCTTATAGGTATATTATTTTGTTAGGCTATTTCCACACTAACAAATGCCTGCCGGAGAAAACATCTATATGAAAGCTAAAGGTTCAGTGTCACACACACACATATTTATGTTAGGATGTGAATATATATATATATGATTGATAAATTTCTTATAACATACGTATATAATACGAGCTGTCCCTTTGGTTCGTCATGATATACCTGTACAATTATTTGGAACCATAAATAAACCTTTTTGCGTCAATTTCGCTCGATGTAAGATGAATTATATTCCTGTGTTATATTCTGCATATAATAAAAATATTTGTTCTTGTTTGCCACTCAGGTACAATACATTCATACATTATAAGTACCGATATCATTCGACAAATTACAGTTTCAGCCGGATTTTACTTAGTCTCTCGTATACAAGACGACTTTCAAACTACTAGGTGACCTGAGTTTAAGTTAGAATATAAATAAACTCATTAATATTTATGGAAAGGTAATTACTAACTTCATAATGCTTTTCGCATCTTATTTTCTGCCCTCTCTCCGTAAATTTTGTTAAATTTTATAAATTTATATTCCTCTTTTTACTTAAATATTCATCGAGGTTTGCGTCTCAATTTTTTTAATTGATATTTAATTTATTGTCTACAAAATCAGAGTACTACACTATTACTATGAAATTGTGAATTTAGAAATAAATAGTTACTTTAGGTACGATCAACTAAATATTTTTTTCTTTGAAGTCAGTTGAAAGGATACCAACAATTTCTAAACAGTAGACTCAGGGGCTATATCTAGGTTATCACATTCAACGCGTTTTTCTCTACTTACAATTATTTTAGTTTCCTTATATATACAATGAATTGTATTAATGAATCTCATAAATATTAATGATTAAAGAAGCTCAATTTAGACGTCGTTTGAACAGAAAGTACCGATCTTGATTTAAAAACGCACATTGCATATATAGTTACTCATAGACAACAAAATTGTGTTTTAATCCATAGTTGAAGTAATTTTGTTCACCGTAGCAATATTCAAAAGCACGTAGGTACATTAGATCACAGTGCATACATATATTGGCAGCTGCGGCATTGCTCTGAAATCGAAGGGATTACGCTCCTCCCCTAACGTAATTTTTTATCAGATAATAGTGCGTAATATACGATACCATATATTATGAGGCTATAAGAAGTCGACCGTCGATTCATACCCGCCATCGTGGCCACATTTCATGTTTTTCCCAGGCCAGGGAAATCGTATACATCATTTACGTCTCCGGACGCCCCTTCTCGGAATAATTTTAGCTTTGGTTTATTTGCCGCAATAAGTTTGGGTTTGAAGGGAACTTACGAGAATGGGATTATCGATTTAGATTTAAGGTTTACGCAAACGTTTATTTATAAACATTTCTTAAACGCTAAGAAATTTTTTTTTATATTTATTTAGTAAGCCCTTCATTAAGAAAAATTATATGGCCGTAGCGGTAATTACTGAAATTGTTTACTAACTCAATACTATCATTTTAGCTTATCAATTAATTATAAATTTTATTCACTTTTTATCGATATAATCTTGCTTGACTTTATACCGATAATTCTAAAAAACTACTAGTTTCAAACAAGATGTGACATATATACATGACAGATGAATACTAACAATTAAAATAATATTCTTAGATTGCTGACTTTCCAGTTTATTTCATAGATATTCATTGACTTGTTTATTATCATTATTGTTATCATTGTTGTTTATTATATATTAAAGAGATACGGTTTACTTTTAAAATTGTCATTTAGTTTTACATTATATTTTATACATTTTTCATATAAATCCCCAACCATCCTCCCGAAACATTTTATATATTTGTCAAAATCTTATAAAAATCCATGCAGCCGTTCACAAGACGTTCATGAGAGAGAGAAAGATAATTTGTTTTAAACTTAGGTTAATAGTTCATCCCTATATACCACAGACCAGACTGGGACAAAATTATTCTCTACATTAACTATGAAACTCTTACAAGACTGCAGTAAGATTGTTTGTTTGAACATACAATTTGGTCATAACGAACAACGAAGAGTAATGTCTGTTTTGGAAATCGAACGCGAGACCCTCGGCTCGGCAAGCAGAATAACACAAATTGCTTCGGAGTCATTAAATACAAAATCCATTTACAAATCTAATTCATTAACTAATTCTTTAATAAACATTGATTTGTTAGTTAGTGCTCTCACGCTCAGTTGGAACAACAATAATCGTATGAACTCTGGTCCGCCAGCGCAAAGGCCACGTTCTGAATGTTATTTTATAATAGCTATCGCATTCCAACGAACAATTGGACTTTATTATTATTCGAATAATATTCTAAGAACAGCTGGCCCCTCTCGTGACCATGAATAACATTTTATTTACTATAACTGTATAGTCTGTATACGGTTTTAAACTTATATCATCACAGACATTTTAATTTATTTATTAATTCTTTATATTGTCCCAGCAGCAACTTGTATTACAATGACAAGACGATACCAAATATTATTCTATAATTATAGTCAACATTCAAATTGTTAATATATTTTAACAATAACTGGTACTTACGATTTTTGTATCTTATACCGATATTCTGGCCCAATTATGAATAAGAATTATAGTCTGTATAGTAAACTAATAATTGGTTGTATTTTGTATTAGATGCCATCAGCTCTCTACCCATCCAACTCTAGGTGGGAGATGGTGGTTTGTTTCACGCACGTGGTAGGAAATGTCGCGTATAGGACGATATGGTATGAGGTATGGTTTTGATGGAACGTGGTTGTGCGACGTATTGTGAAGTGATGGAAGTCAGTTACCGTTACAACATTGAACACTTCCTCGAAACTTTCCACATCCGATGAACTTACCATATATAAACTACACCATCACTTTATCCGCGATGATATCAAAATCAAAGCCTATGGGACTTCGAAATAAATGACAGCAATCATTATTTGGTCTATCTACTTTACACGCACCTATTTGCATTTTTTCCATCACGTCATAATTTATACTATTTATTTATATATATATTTTATTTATACTCTGTTGAACTTTTCTGTACGTCTCTAGATAACTAAAAAACGGCTTGATTGATCTTCATGAAAATTGGTATGTAGTGAGAACACGTGATTGTGCAGATTATAGGCTATATTAAATATCAGTAAACATAATGAAGGTACCAAGCCAACAAATATGAAATTTTTAATAATCATGGAAACTTAATTAATAGTCTAACCCGGACGAAGTCGGACGGAGCGGCCAGTAGTAATATATGTATATATTTCAAAAACAAATTGTCATCGTAAGCTCTTTGTTTTCTGTTTAAGGCGCCTATGGAGATTGCAGACACACTGTACCACCAAATAACCGATTCATACAGCAAAATAGAACGCATTCAAAACCACTTGCTTGGAGGCGTACCACTTGGAGTAATTATGGGGGTGTTTCTTTTTTGTGGTGTGCTGTACCAAAGATTTTATTTTACTCATTTAATAGTATATATACTTTTAGTTTCCAATGTATCGTTATTAAAAGATTAGATGAAATATATAATTTCAAAGGTGGGTTTTTTGTGGATTGAAAAAAATTATGTGTCACCAATGTTATAATTACATATTCGAATTTATACCACCAAAAGTTGATTGACTCGTACGCGTTTCTGTTTAAGTGACTTCAATCAAGAGACATTAAAATATTTCATTATTGATTTTAGTACGAACATGGGAGCTATTGAGGATTTTAAGACCTTCACAAACATGAGACAATAAAATCTTATGTATAGCTTACGGTCTTGTAGTTATATTAGTACTTGCCTATTACAATACAAAATTAATACAATTAATAGAACAACACTTCCTCTCAAAGTGGTGGCCTCTTAACAAGGGTCAAGTGTGTCTCAATTCAATTAATTGGAACCCGTTCTATTTGTAGGTAATGCGTTTAGATCAAGGTGAAGTAAGGGTTCAAATAGAAATTTTATCTCTATAGGTATATATAGTTTTGATTATTTAAATAAGTAATGATATTACAGTGACGTTACAGATTAATTTGTTACCATTTAAAAACACGCTGTTCCAATAGTTACTATGCCAGTAGTGAGTTTGTCTTCGAATGTTATTTCAATAAAAAAAACCTGTGTCCTTATTGTTAGAGTTTCAAATTTTATACAACATTGTTTATTAAAATTATTTCTTTGAGAATTTATAAAATCCTTGAGAATTTAATTAATCTCAATGCCTAACCAAACCATCAAAGTTCTTCATAGCTTAATTTTCCCGGAGTTACGGTATTATACATTTATTATGACTTGACTTTTGTGTAATTTTTTAAACTACCATTTAGCGTAACTTTCAATTTTCGTTGAAAAAGGTACCAACACCTACAAATAAAGTAGTTGTAGCTGTATTCGTGAACTAATAAAACTTGTGTAACTGTTATAACTTGTGTGTGTTATAATTGTTATAACTGTGATAACTTGTATCTGGCTTAATTTTTAACTCACTCGTCCTGGGGCCTTATATTATGTGATACTTTTATATATTCTGTGATTTGGTTACTCGTTGTTCTAAAATATATGACATATGTAAGTCTGCATCGTCTTTACAATCCATTATTGTGCCACTGCTGGAATCATGTATAATTTCATAAAGAGACGGCTTAAGGAGACATGCAGTTGGGAAAATATAAAATGTATTCTTAAATGCATTCTATGGGCTTTATAATAGATAGTGTTTGAAGAAATTGCACACTGTGTCAACTTAATTGTTCGTTTTATGCTAGATTCTGTTAAATTCTATATCGTCACATCCCAAAATGATCGAATGCTACCCTTAGGTTCTGTTTCGGCAGGCACGGGTCCTCAGGTGGTGTTGAATAATTTAGGCTTCGGTTATAATGCGCTTAATACAGACGATGACATACAACAGCAAAGTTCTTGGAAGCTCTTTAGTAAGTAAGTGCGTAGGGGTCAAGCGTTATACAATTTCAATTATAAGGGGGGGATTTTCGGTTTCCCAAAAACGTTTAAATTTGCATTATTTACCGTCGATTATTAAAATACAGACGTGAGCGGAGTCACAGACGCGCAAGAGATTATAACGTTCCGTTACGCCGCGACAATCCCTTTTCACAATGTGAGGGTTTAAGATCCACCACGTTTTCCAAGCGTAGTTAGCAGGCTTCATGTCTCTCCGATAAGGTCATGGAAAACTTATAGATATGGAGGTTTTCTCAAAAAAATATTTTTCACTTTCACAGGTGACCGGCATTAAGCACATAAC
The DNA here is from genome assembly GCA_003671415.1 of Megathymus violae. Taxonomy (NCBI): domain Eukaryota; kingdom Metazoa; phylum Arthropoda; class Insecta; order Lepidoptera; family Hesperiidae; genus Megathymus; species Megathymus violae. The sequence goes on from PDGT01000010.1 coordinate 3,256,447, forward strand.
TTTAACATATTAAAGTTAAAAGTATGTTCTAGATAGGTCTGCATTTGAGTTTTAAAGGCTTCACACAATATCTTGTGCACATAGTATCAGGTGTCTTTAGCAGGGCAAACCCGGGCACTACACCACGAAGTTTAATTACGATGGTTCTCGTGCCAAGTGGTAGTGTTATTCACCTGGCTAGTGTTGGCTTTCTCACGGCGTTCTATAAAAACTCGACGTTGTTCTAGACGTTTAATGAATGTGTTGAATGCTCCATCATTAACAGTATTGAAAATCAATTTAATTGTATACATTTAATGCTAATGAATGCACACGACATTTTTCTATGACTGTTGATAAATAAAAAAAATACATACCTTGTTCAAATAAGTCCATATAAATCTAGATCAGGATGTATGTTGATGGGTGCTTGCTACAAAAAGATGATTGAATGACATTAATGTCAAACAAGCGGGTATGCGGAAATTTAAGTTTACGTTCGTATGTGTGAGTTTATGAATGGAAATACAATCTAATTGTAATATGCAGACAGTGCCGTGGTTTTCTAACGTCTTGTTTCCGCAATTCGACTTTTATTGCTATTGACAATTTTATTGCTTCAGTAATAAACTTGTGATACTTAGGGTTTTTCTTGAACTAAGCTGCTACCATTGTCTATATTATGTTCCGTTCACTCATATGAGTGATCGGTATATTTATATGAGTGATGATTGTTTGAGTGAGCTTTTCAAACTTTCATGCAGCGGAAAACAAAAAATAAACAATTTATGATTTTAAACTTCAATCACCGTGAAGTGTACACATTTTATTATGATACGGGTAAAGGGTATTCACGATAGGTTAAATAAATATAATAAGTTCATATTTCGACCCGGTGGCATGGATCGTGGCCATTGCTAAACTAACTAAGCTGGTTTGTCGTCTATACTAATAATAAAATGATAACAAAGTCAAATCAATACATGAATTATCTTAGGAAAATTTTGATATCACTATTTTGTTTGTAGTTTGCTTTGTTATCACTACAGAAGGTAATTCCTACATGAATGTTCTTAATTTTCGTCTGTCTACAACGATAACATGAGAAAACCGCTGAATATATTAAACTAAAATTTGCCTTGTTTATCTCTATTATTGTGGATCAATATTCTAGATACTTTGTATCACATGAAATGGATCTGTTCCAGCGGAATAATAGTAAATAAAAATTAGAATGCAATTTCCTGCTAAAAGATGAGTAAATAATATGTTTTTGTGGTAATTGCAATTAATAAATAAGGTTTAAATTCAAATAAAACTAAAAACCAACATGTAAAAAAGAAAAACTGGGTAACTATAAAGCGCCTGTCAAAAAAGAAAAACAAGTTTTTGTAGATACGATTTGTAAACGAAACAATTATATATCTCGAAGCGAAACGAGAACTATCTAAGTAAAGAGATTACTATATTATATTAAATTTAAATAAATTGTCGCTACTTCAACAAAATTAAACTTGTAACTTGTGCGATTAATAGTTCAGGAGCAAGCGCATGTCTTCACATGCTGTTTGGTTGCAAATCATATTCTTCACGCATTTTGTATAAAACGTCTCTCGGTGACTTTTCAATAACACTTACCAAACATTTAAGCTCCATTGTTTCAGTTGGTGGAGTTTTAAAGAGGTTATTTGCATTGTTCTGCGCTTTATTCTTGAGCGAAATTTAATTTAATTATGTTGTACGCTTTTTCAATCTATCTTCCAAGCTCTTAATTGTGTATACCAAAGTTGTATGAATTTAAACCGTTCAAATTTTCAATTACTCAAATAGCTGTATATAAAAGTGCTTTATTACATACGAGTGAACTTTTAACATAACAAAGTTAACACAACATACTGCTGACATCTGCAAATGTAAATGTCACGGACTTTTTTAGCCTTCATACTATGTAAGCTTATATAAAGACCTAACAACACAAAGTCATATTAGGATTTATGTTATGTTTATGTTAGATGAAAGTTTTTCTGTAATCATTATTTTGATTCAATTCAACGTATTTTCGCTGTGATCATAAATAAGTCTTAACTTTTGAGAGATATCATCATATTTCCTTTTTCTTCTTATAAAATATATAATTAAAAATAAATTTAGTTATAAAATAGTTACACAATAAAGATTAAACAATATGGTGGGTTTACCGAAGTGATGGAAGATGTTCACGTGTACTTTACGAACTAAACAAAAACGCCTCTAGTATCAAATCCAATATTCAAACGTTTTCCACTTATGAATTCAATATAATACGTTGTGTCCAAGAAATGAGTATAACAATAATTAATATAAGTGAAATCTGTATAAAGTAACTGCATCAACAAATCTTTGAAGTCTTAGTTTTGAGTCATTTTATTGTATCTTAGTTTGTTTTTATTTTATGTTAGTTAGTAACCAGTATAATCAATGATTTTAAATTCGAAGAAATAAGCAATTTTGAACAGCAAGCCTAACAGAATCTGGGAATGTTTTGTTAATACATTTTATCACATTAAATTCATCCATCATTATCATTCTTCAACATTACCATAAGCAATAACTGCCCTAATGCAAGGTTTAAATCTATTTTTACAATGAAAGGGACAAGATCACCACGATGGTTGTGTAGGTTGATAGATTTAAACGCCTTTATTATGTATAAATACGAGATATACATACCGCCGCCATATAATGTTTTCTTTCATTGAAGCAAATGATTTTTATCACGTACTGAACTTAAATAAAATTTGGAAGTAACTAGAAAAAATTATGGTTCGTGCATGATTCAAAGTCATCCACCGATTTCCTCTAAACGCAAATTCAACGTCACTCTATATTATAACTGATTACAAGTGATTATAAATCATTATACTTGTATAATGCACTGTTACAAAGGTTCTGCGCAAAACAATAGCGACCATAAAAACCAGGTACGTACACATAAGAAATACCCCAAGCACATAAGGCGACTCTCGCTCTAATGACTAGTGCTAAAGGGCCAACATTGCGTACACGTTTACTTTATTCTTCTTCTGGAATCTTCTTCTTCTTTATGAAACTTCAGGAACACCCGGCAATCGTATAAACAGCGGGTAAGGCAAGAGTTCTCTCGAAGCGAAATACCTGCTATCGCCGATTGCGACTATGACAATTTATTAGTATTGAAGTGCAATCTGCGAACCAACTTTGACGTCTATTCGAACCCGTTTATCCTGACACATAACAGTACATGTAAACAATTTATTTAAAAATAACAACTATCCGTTTATAAACAGAAGTAAAAAGGTGAGCTGAAACGTCAGAAAAATAAATTGATATAACTTAATAAATTTAGATCATATGGCATTGGATATCTAGTAAAAAGAAATACTCGCGTCAGGCTTCAGAAACGTCGTATTCCAGCGGACTAATTTGTCACGTGTGAGACAGCTAATTTGTCTGTCCCGTGAACAGGTCTATGTCACTAGTAAAATAAGTGAGTCCCTTCTCTAGTAAAATAAATGTGATCCTTGGCATTGAGTCATCCTTAAACTATCCAGATTTTTTATTTATCAAAATTTGTTAATGTATGAATAGATTTATTGTGCCGGTTTGAACATAACTCATAATTCGATATTTAGAATTGACCAGGGTTGAATTTAATGCTACAATTTGTTGCGATGTCGATGATATCGATAGTACATCGTGGGTAGTTTAACTAAATTTTAACTATTTTAGAACCACGAAAATTAGTTTTTTAGTCACATAATAACAAGAAATACTCACACACTCCTATCGCCTCAATAGGATTTCTTATACATTCAGATTCGAGTGCAAATATTTATCTGTTATATCTTTTTCCTGATCGGGAATCGAATTCGTCACCCTTCTTAAATATGGTTGTTTGCTAGTTTAATCTTTTGAACAAAATTTATTGTTACTCAAGGATTAACTTTTACTTAATCGTAAAATAATGTAATTTTTAATGTACTTTATTTTATGAATAACTTACGACTTTATTTTATGAATAATTTATCATGTGCAAGTCAGCTTATTTGTCGACCTTGTGTACTCGATTTCCGATTGGAAAGCAATAAATTTTGCGGTTTAAGCCCTGATCGTAAGCATGGGAATTGAATGAAGCAAAGGGGTTTATAAGTTTAACATTGTTAGCCGAGTTTCCGAGCCGATAAATGTAAGTGTTAACCTAGCAGTAAAACCTTGGTAGCTGTTATAATATCTATATGTACATTGGCTACACGGTTGCTCTCAAAGCATCTCATCATGCTTTCTATTAGAAAAGATCTGTCAAACACTTACGTTGCAAACATCAATTCATTGCCAAGTAGCCATCCACGCGCAGCCGATTAAATATATCCCACTTTTCTACAAAGGTTAAATGCCTTCTCACGAAACTTCGACCCGTGTTGAACATGCTGCCCGAATTTATAAAGCTAATTTTACCTAAGAAGGAACGTTGAGTTTCTTTTGCCGTTTAATTGAAAAGTTTTCATATGTATAACTTTAAAAATTTACTTTTTTGTTGACCATTTTCTACACCTTTATGTGGCACAATTTCTTGGAACAAATTAACGGAGTACGAGTATCAGCACCTTTGCAGAATATTAAACATATATTCTATCAACGTATATACGTTATATATAGATAATAACACTGCATTTTTGTATATAATAGTTGGCTATTGCTGTATTACGATATACTTGGCAGAAGTATATTGTGTTATTTAAACTTATAACCCCGAAATATAAATTTGATAGAAACGATATAAATATTAAAATATTTATTTACAGCACTGACGGATTGGACTATTTATTTTCTGAGAATATATGAAATAACAAATACGTGTCCTAGGATAATAAGTATTTTTGTTACGTACTGATTTATTTATTCTTCATTATGACCTATTTAATATGAGATCCAAATATGTCAAGAAACATCTAAATTTCTTCAATAGTTTTAGTATTACAGATAGTTTTAGTTATACAGACAGACCGGCAGACAGCAGATTTGGCTCTTTTATACTATAATATACAGGACATTTGTGTTGAGTTTGCGAGATAGGCAGATATGAGGGAGATTTCTGGGGTCGGATCGATAGAACTCATAACACATTACACATTGGAGGCTGAAATGCATTTACATGAAATCCTGGAGCCTCCTTATATGCTCTGGATAGTTACCGAAAAAGTTTTAGTGAATAAAAATTTCACATATTCCGGTACGTGCCTTAGCAGGGCTGAGTGTATTTGGAAAATTTTCGCACCGATATAAATAGGGTATCTAAGGTAGAACTTTTTAACTTAAATATTATGATCACATTTCACATCTCACTTTTCAATTTAACGTTATATGTATATAATTAGTGATCTAACTGTATTTTATTATTGGCTGATGTGAATTAATTGTTATTAGAAGGTAAAAATAACAAGTGTAACCTATTCTATGCAAATACACATTACATTATTATGTAATTTCTTTAAAAAGCAATACCGTTTTTCCTATGTATAAAACTTGACCATTCCATTCATGGGAGTGAATGTGTTATGCACTTTTAACAGCAGTTGTTTAACGTGCCGTGTTTACGATAGAATAAATGTTTCTTCTTCTTCTTCAATCGTGTTTATTTGTTACCCTTAAATTTTGTTTTTAAAGTGTAGATGTCAACATGTACTGATATTATACATATTTTAAATCTCAAAAATAGACTTTAATTAAATATATGGCTTAGCTGAATCTTTTGAACATCAGAAACATGATAATATCTACATGATTCGATATTTTTGCTAAATAAGTTAAATTTTGTTTATTAACATTTAAATCATTTCACATAAATAGCGCAAGGTGATAATATTATGTTTAATGTTTATATGTGGAACACTTAGCAGCATTGATGGCCCAATCATTAGTTTGAAAACCGGATTAGAAGGCGCTCTATGTATTTTCAATTTACCGAGTTCATGCACCTAAATGAAATAACTTTTCATTATGTTTAGTGAAGGGAACTAGTTGAAGAGATCTGCATGCCGAAGAGTAGATTACATAACACATAATATAATCAAACGTGTATGCAGGTTTATACCGGCAGAAAAATCGATTTTAATTTGTGTCAATTATAATGATGGTGAAATGGATAAAAACGTAAAAAAATGTTAATTTATAATAACATCTAACAATAAGATTATTATAATTGTTTATTCACATTTTGTAACAGTTTCTAAATAACTGGTACTTTAATGTAAATGTAATTATTCAAACTATGTGGTTTCGTGCTTTAACTTCATATTTTGGATCGTATTACCTGCATAGGTCGCACTAATAATGCCTCGTTTATCAGTGTTAAGCTTTCTGATAGATAATTATACCTTATTATTCAAATTCCCTGCAACTGTACTAAAAGACATTGTCCTATAGTCAAAAAGATTTTGTAGCTGATGTTACTTTTATATGATACTCCGCTAAACGTACGCCTTGACAGTCAATAAGGAAGTAAGGATTTTGCTTTTAAACTGGCTTTCTGAAGTTTATTTAAGAAGAAGGGTGAATTCGTCAGGCAGATACTTGTAAAAATCCTTCTGCCATACACGAGTTCTGTGGTGATAAAACTAAGTGGTACGGAGCCAAGCAACCTCCAATATCAAAGACCAACCTCAATACCTCACACTTTGACGATCAATTGACAATCGTCAGTGCTCATATTTATACTTAAGTTTCCATTTTAATGTCTCGTATCTATGTGCTTATGCCAGAAATGTGAGTGTGTGAGCATTTATTTTGGAATGTTTCGCGATCAGATAGTCTATTATGTTGTTGCATGAGTTGTTGCGTATTTCCCCACACGATTTATTTTAATTGTTTGTATATTTTATGCATGTTTGTATCGAATAACAGTCGAAAAAAATTTACCTAAAAATTTTTTTCAATAATCAGTCAATCTATATTGATCTAGGCTGTAAATTTTAAAATAATATTGCCGCTTCGACCAATAAAGCCAGTACACAAGCAACTATTTTGTATTAGTCTACAAGTGGTCACCACACGACCGAAAACTAGGAGTTATAAAGCTTTATATTATTTCGCTGAACTCGTTCAGCTATATACGGTTACCGTGAGACAAGCCCCTTATAGTGTAATACTAAATACTCTAACAAGTTCACAAAACATGGGTTTAGTGCTTTAAAATTTACAAACTGTTTACAAATTAGGGTAATTATAATTATATAGCCTTTACTACATTTACTGTGGCATGTAATTACGTGACACTGCTATTATGTCAAGGTCTCACGAAATTTTAATACTAACTCTGTATTTAGATTACAAGATACAAGCTGCGATAAGACTCAAAGGATACACGCCTTTCACTAGTTAGACTGAGATTGTATAGACAATTACAGTTCACCATAACAACTCCGACTCAATAACTTCATTGGTAGATATAAATTTGTGTGTTGACCAAAGACATTGATAATACGTAAATGTCTTTGTTGAAAAGGAAGTCTTTTTCTCCGTAGCGCATTTTGCAGCACACATCATGCAGACAATAGTGGCTATTTTGCTGTCACAATTCAAAAATCAAAGAAGTTCAGGTCTTTAATAGTCGAAGTTTAAAAAGGGCTGTCGGCGGTTGGATTTGAGACAACTTTTAGCAAAATTTCATCGGTGCTTTCGTGTTGTGGATGCAAATGGCATAACAACATTGTCAATCGGTTTATTCACTAACCCTCCACCCACCATACGTAATGTGGGAATTATCATGTACTCCGTTGAAGACCTTCCCAAACCACAAAAGACAGTCTCGGTGCTTAGCAAACTGTTTAGAGTTCGATCACCTATTCGTATAAATATTTATGTGGTATAATTTTATTCTCCGTCTGATTAATCATGTAATTGAGGATTTCTATGCCACCATGACATAGGATCTACGGAGAGTGTGGGCGTTAATATATTATGTACTTATTATTTACAAGTTGTCAGCCCCTACTATTCACGTTGTTCCCAAATATTTGTGCGGCAATGGACCCTCTGAAATTTTTCCAGCGTCGACGAAAAGTTTGGGAGAACTGAAGTAAACGAGAGAACCGCTAAGCTACACGTAAGTTAGAGACTTTTAAATGTACAAACCATACATTAATATTAAACGAAGTTTAAGAGATTCCTTCCATATTTAAGACTAATACAGCATTTCCTGATTACGGTGCACGCTGTTGACCATTGGGCGAGGCAATGGCGTTAGGTTCCTTTTTTTTAAGGGTCAATGGGCTCTGTTCTTTTTAACTTAATCCCGATGGATTTTTTACTAGCCTAATTAGTTACGTTAGAGGGTTTGCTTTGTAGGTTATACCATAGAAGGAGGGCCTCATAAGATGAATTCGTTAAATATATTTAACAAGTTTCAGAAGAAATAAAGCAGTTCATAGAATAAATGCTGCATAGTTAACAAAAGAATTTACCGCTTCTTTCATGGCACATGTGTAAATGACGTTCATGTTGTGTTACTTTAAAAAACTATGGTAAATGATTTAAATATATTGTTTTTTTTTATTCTGTTACAGGTTCTCGAACAATTTACGTATTTTTTTATTATATTAATCTTAATTGTTCTGATTAAACGTTTGAAACATTATCACAATAGTGTGCGGACTGCCCGTTTAGTCATTTGTATTGACATTTACAAATGGGAGGGTGAGAACAGGCAGAGCGGTTTGGCCCAGTTTCAATACCAGTTACGCCTATGCTTTAATAATTACACAACTATTTCGCGTATTCTAAATGTATGTGAAAAAAATACAGACTTATAATTGTCGAATTTAGATTTCCATAGAAAAGACTATCAGCCGAAAAATCTAAAAAATGCTATGTCGATTTTCGAAATTAATTCGACATTTACTAATAGTTGTTAAACTGAACTCTACTAAAGAGTATCTTGTCTGACTTAACAACATGTTGATAAAGATGGCATCAATGTCGATGGAATTAATGCTGGAAATATTCGCGAGTTGCCAAGGCATTACATTACATTGAAACCGAACGGCTGTCTCCTGACTCGCTGCTGTGTGCCCGTGACTGCATCTTAATGTACCAATAATGAAGAGTCCTGCTGAGAATTTGTATAGTTTTAAATAAAGGAGAGTGTTGCTATAAACATTTTTTTACACGCTTATATATATACAAGCGAATTAGTGATAATTGTGTGAACATTAATTTTATCACCGAAAAAAAAACACAACTTCCTACACGTAACATAAGTGCATGCACCCTTTTTCTTGTCTTTATATTCTAAATAATCGTAAAGCCAGAGCCAGTAATATTGCGGCTACCCTGATTTATTTTCAGCAAAGCGTCGATTATGCCTTTGAAATTCTTAAAAATAACTTATTTCAGAAGTGAGTCAGATTTCTGTAATTAATTTATTAATTGTGGACATTTTCCGATGTTTATTTTTATGGAGTACACTTTATACATGTTTCACTTAAATGAAGTATAGGCTAAGCACTGATAACCTAGTGGTTTATACGTAAATCTCCCGCACGGGAGACGCTTATTTGAATCCTCCTACACCTTTAATTTTTCTGAATATATGCGCGTATGTGCTTCGGTGAGGAAACCTGCGCACATGAGAGTTCTCCATAATGTACTCAAAGGTATGCCAACCTGCAATTGGCCAGCATGGTAGACTATGGTCTTACCTCTTGTCTTTTGTAAGAGGAGACCCGAACCCAGCATTGAAACAATATAGGTTCTAATGATAAATGATGATAATCTAAGGAGGGGCCTCTGACAGATAAATATTTGTTGAAAGGTCTCATTTATATATCTCAATGCCACCCGCATCTTAGGGAATTCTAGAGCGTAAGTCTGAGTCGGCGGCTATTTATTTTGTCATTACTTACTCCTTAACATAAACTAAACTGGCAGAACATAACTATTAGAAGTATAAGAATATCAATTCATCCTTGAACCTAAACCAACCAATCTCCCCTGGTCCAGTACCCTGTTAAATGGGCAAGGCGATGATAACCGGTCCTCTGTATTAAAGATTTATAGACTCTTTACTTTTCATTTGAATCCTAATGGTGCTGGTACATGATTTATTTGACTGGTTACTATACTCGTAAATCTACCTTAGTTGCACTCTTAACGAACCAGTTCGCAAGTGGTGTTACACCTTTCTTCTCGGCCGTCAACGCGTCTGATGCATAAGACGTTATAAGCAAGTCAATGGGTGATGGTAACTATTACAGTAGTACATAGTAGACATAACTTAAGTAAAGTAACCCCTGAAGTGTTCTCAGTTCGGAGTTACATCTATACAATTCGTTAGAAAGACCGAAATAAAATCTCTGTATACCGTTGAAGTTATAAATATCATACGTCTTCGAAGCGAAGACTAGACCAATATACGATAAAAATAGTTATATATTTCAACGTGGAACTCGTACAACAACAAATTATGTTGAACGTTGAAACCATGAAACATTTTGCCGCCGCCATTTCACAGTTCCGCTTCGTGCGCAGAAAATGTATTTCAAATTCCGTATAATTCTTTTAGTTCCCCTATATTTTAAAGATTTTGTGGAATTTTTCAAATATAATTTTAATTTAATTTGCTTTGAATTTTTTAAGGAAATCTGTTGTACGTCATACTCGTTCACTAATTAAGATCACAATTTAAGTATATTAAGTCTGTAGGTTGGTTTTGGACATCTGTGTTTATAACCAGTTGATTGATTCCACAGATGATCCGAAAGAAGACACTTCGATGAGCCAAAGAATCAGCTTAGTAATGCAACAAGGTAATGTTGCCAACTTTCAGGGAATCCATCACGCGGACAGTGATTCAATTGAGTTTCTTTTTTGTTTATTTTGTTGAAGTATATTTTATTTTATTTTATAAAAAAATAATTTGCATTTAAGATATGTAAATATAAAAATCGGGATGTAATAAAGGGTCATCTTACAATTTTATTTTTTATTTTCCTTTTGTCTGCTAAAAGTTTAACTAATTTTATTGGTATTTACATTGTTTCAAAGTTTAAAAAGAATTATAATAACACCGAATCTAAAAAGGTTAGTTACAATCGAGTACAAGTTTTATGTACTTACCATACTTACCTAATGAATGAACTGCTAAACGGTCAAAATACTGCTAAAATCCAGTTTTATTTATTTTATAAATATCCTCTTAATTAGCACCATAATCTTATACTTCATAAGTAGTGTAGTATACAATGAAAACATTATATACACAGTTTAATAGCAAGTAGTATCTAGCATAACATTATTGCTACGAATCATTAAGACATAAAACTACATTGCAACATATTTTTCAATAGTAGTTTGATATCATTAGTAAATTCCTGATATTCTTACAGTTTTTTAAAAACGGCATTGCATATTTTGGCATAGAACCTGTGTACATTTCGACATAGCCTCACGTTTATCCTAAAGGCCAGTTATAAGTTGGCTGGTCAGCGACGGTTCGCATGATTTCTGTCAGGGACGACAATTTATATGGAGGTCTTCTTTGTTCTGATGTCTTGATTATATTTGTTTATGCTGCCGATAATATATTATTTCAGAGTAGAGATTCGTGTGAGCGTTTATTTAAATTTGATCAGTGCCCAATGGGGTCATTGAAAGTTCTTTGGCAATTGTGTTTAACACATAGGAATGTAATTAATTTGAAAGTATTAAGTTAATTAATTACCTATAAATGAAATATATCGCTTTTGTAAATAATAGGTACAGGTTTTCACCTCTACGACGGTCTCACAACCTTGCATACCTGAGAGTTGTCCATATTTGTTTTATTAGCAGACAAAGTATATCAATCCACACAAGGGAATCAGAATAAACAGCCTCTCGTACTGTCACAGGAGACCAGCTCAGAAATGGGACAACTACGGCCTGTAATACTGAGGTATATTATATATAATTAAAAGTACTCAGTTATTCAAGTAATAAAAAAAAGAATAAGTACAGGTAGTCAAAATCGAAAATCGTTTTTCATTTTGGCCCTAGTGTACCCATCTGAACGATAGAACAAACAAATTGCCGGAAATATTTGAATAAGAATGGGACATTTTCAGAACAGTAATGTACGAGGCGGGAATCTCGGTCGGCGAGGGCGCTTTTAATATTATCTGTTTTATTTTTTCCGGATTTGTATGAACGAGGACAACAACGGGCCACCATTGTGGAATAGCGGGACAAAATCACGGCTTATTATTATTTCTGAGTCCATTTTTTAGGTTTATTAACCACCCCTCTTCACTATTATTTTTTTACTTAACATTCCCGAAATGAATGAATGAATAAATAAAACCAGGAGGTTGTATTACAGAAAATTATAATTTTTATATAAATACAAACTTAATTGCCCCGTTATTCAATAGCGGTCGAGAGAAAGATGTCAGGTTCGAATTTCGAACGAAGACAGTTATGTTATATCAATCAATTATTGGCTTGAGTTTCCTCTCACAATGCGAGGAGTTTAGGCTATAATTCGCCACGCTGGCCATGAGCGGGTCTGTAGTCTTCACATACCTTTGAGAACATTATGGAAAACTAATAAAAAATATTTACACACTTACACCCCCGCACTACGATTCCATGTGTTGCAGATGGCATGGACATACACAAATGTGACATCACGAACACCCATGACCCACGAACAAAGTTTTATCTGTCACATAAATGTCTGCTTCGGCCGGGAATCGAACTTGGGACCTCTAGCTCGGCAGGCAGGGTCAAATTTGCAGGTTACTATAGGTTAATTGATTAGGAATATACACATAATTTGAAAATTTAAAGCTGGAGTCGAACTCGAGTCTCCCATGCGGAAAAGTAACGTTCAAACCACTAAATGGCCACTACTTATGTACTCGTATGTATACATATATGATATGTTACAGATAAAGATAATTGGGGTCCTAGTTGCTTATGATGTCTCATTCACTCATTACAAACCCGTTGTCCGTCTCCATTTTGGCCGGCAATACCTAGATGATAAACAGGGATAGTCATTTACCATCAAGTAGCTCGTTTACCGCTTATTAATTAAATTATTAATATAAAAACGCAACTTATCCTTGGCATATGAATTTGCTTAATAACTGATATGAATAGTAATTTGCAGTTTTGTGGTTATTATAGCCATTTACAAAACCAATAAACTCTAGATATAGGTAATATTTGTACCGTTAAAAATAATTAATTTAAAGTAGTAAAGTAAACTTTTATTATACACAAAATTTTGTAGTCCTTATCCAAAAATATATTTAATTGTTTAGAACTACGATATCGCTAAGTATATACATACGTAATACATAAACTAACGTATACTCCGAATAAAACCAGAGTATATTGATACCGGAGCGGACAGAAGTTTGGATAAGTCCAATCGATGTAACTGGACATCGAAACTTTTCATTTAACCATAAAGCTTTCTATAATAAAAAATATCGGAATCAATTCAGTAGTTTTTGCACGACGCATGGATAAACATATAAATAAGTATTTAAAATATCTGGGACAATAGATTTCTCTTTATGACATTTTTTTTATTATCGTAATGCGCAAATACGACTTTATTTTAATAGGTATAGATTTTATTATATTATTATTAAATAAATATTAATTTACTTTAAAGTTATTAACATACACCTATTGCATTTTCATTTTATTGTTCGGCTTAAGTATGTTACCAAACAACATGTTTCATGTCTGTGACCGGAATTTTCCTCGTATCAATAGGCCCGAACAAATACACGCTGTGCCAAATTTGTATGTAGGAAACAATCGAACCCCAATATAAAACAATATTCTGTACCTGTATACATAATTTTAGGGTCTCTCCGAAAAAGCTTGTAACCGATCCGAATACGGGCGTATCGCTTAACACGCTCTCCTTCAACTTTTTCCAATTTCATAACATATTAAATTCCTTACGCAGCATCCGTTCTGTTTTTCTTCCAAATATGATCACAATGAAAATTGCTAAACGTAGCTTTTACGAGCAAAATGTTCTTTACCGAAAATTACGAAACCTAATTCGCTATAGCCTATTTGTAACAAAAGCGGCTAGTATGATCGGGGCCTAAAATGTCCCGCGGCATAACGGAAAGTAATCGACAAGGACACTAACGGGGCTAAATTTCGTTAAAATAAAAGCGTACAGAGAGCGTAAGATATAGCGCCTACGTGGTCGTCTCGAACCGTCTCCTTCGATGGAGAATTGGAAAAAGCTTTTATAATCCGGCACGTGACACACATGCCGGAGCGAAGACCCGTGAGTATTCCCCGTGGAGCCTGGACTGTCAGGTTTTTTCTATTGGTTTGTTTTGGGAAGAGAATAATATACAGTTTTTTTATGTATGCGCACATCCAATAAAAACTGGACGCTTCATATTATGACATATGTGTGTATCCGTCTTGTAAGTTTAACCATTTATGTTTGTCAATTAACCTTTTTCAGGGTACAGTACAAACGATAAAAAAACTGAATACTTTCCTTCATTTACTGTAGATATTCCAAAAAATAATATTTTATGATGTATAGAAAGAACAATAATGGAAGTGTAAGAAAATAGAAAATCTAAAAAATCTTAAATTTTGTTTTATGTTAATAATCGACAAACAAATAAACGAACCACCTGACGGTAAGTGATCACCGTCGCCCATGGACATCAGTAAGACCAAAGGTATCACTGATGCGTTGTCGGCCAGGAAATGAGAAGAAAGTAAGAAAGAAAGTACTGGCTCTCAAGAACCCAGCCGGAACACGACGAGTCGTTCGGCGGCTGACTCCAGCAGGAAGGTAATAGCTAGCCACCGGCAGTCTTCACAATAATGTGAAATGCGTAGGAAATAGAAAAACTTGTTATGATATATAAATAAAAAAAATTTTTTGGTATCATTTTTAAATGAACAGTTTAAAAACCCATCTGAAACTGTTTACATTTTTACAGTCTTAAAAATTTACAATACAAATTATCGATTTGACGCAAATTCGATTCAGAAATGATTTGGTTTTTTCAATTGGCAAAAAGTTGGCACCCTTTTATTTTATCATAAGTTAAAATACATTGGTGCAGCATTTATTTGTAAATGTCTAACATAAATAATTATCACGTTACTTCACTTCAATCCATATATTTAACTATTTTGGAATAGTATAAAGTTACTCTATATTTGTAATGCAATTATAGTTTACAAAGGTTTTATAGCAACAATATCCCTTCAACATTATGAGTTCTAGTCGACCGAGAATCCGTCTGTTAAGCACAATTCCGTTTCCGGATTTGATTCCCCGTCGGAAAGGCAGCGAAGCAGCAAACAAATGTCGTTGAAAAAAGCCATAAAGCTGTCAAGTTTTCATTTATTTATTGTATCATTTTTATATTTACTAGTGTTCGAATAGTGATCTAAATTCGACCACAATCATTAAAAACGTTTCAAATTTTATTTTAATTTAACACTAAGGCACTATAAATAAACTATAAAATATAAGAAAACGGCTGAAATACACAGCAGAAGATAAGGTATAAAATTATTCTTCACGTATTAATATATAAATATTCTAAAGCCAATTTATGTACCTACCATAAATATTCGAAATGGATTCCCAGTACAGGGAACAGTCGAAAATAAAGTTATACAAATTCCATCATTTCAGACATGTAAGGTTTATATCTTATTTCTTTGATTATACAAACATGCATCCACAGCTTCTTGTTACGGCACCGGGAAATCGTTGGAAAACCAATGAATTATTAAGTTTCTCGTCTCAGTTACATAGCAATTAAAGCGATTAATTTGTCATAAAATGTGACAGTTACTTAGGGAATCGCAAATGTTTGACAGCGCTCGTTAAGTTAGAAAGGAAATTCTTAGTTACTTCCTTGATTTTCATTGACTACTCTGTGCTTCAGAGATCAGGTAAAGTCGTCGACAACTATAACTTTATTCTGTGTTCTTTCTTTCTTACATTCTTCTCATTTTCTGTGATACCTTTGGTCTAGCTGATGTACATAGGCGACGGTGAACGCAATCAGGTGGCTCGTCTGTTGGCTATAAACATAGATATATATGTGTATATATATATAGTGCCATGGTCGACGGTCTAAAATTTCAATACCAGGATCATTCACTAAGGCCTCATAGGTACTCACTGGCGCAATGCACTCGTAAATTGTAGGAACCATAGGATAGGGGATTCAAACGTCAAGTATCCAAGTAAATCCGCCCTGATCGTGGGTACCCTGGTAACTAACGTTCAAGGTAATGGTGCTGGGTTCTTCCTGATGAAGGTCACTGTGCCACCTAGTTTTTCGATTAGCATATCTACCTACCAGCCCACCTATTATTATAAAAAGATCGTCCTCATAACATGAACGCCTTTCGTCATTAAATAAACCATGATATTTTTTAACATGTTTCCACTGAAAATTTGAAGAGCTATTAAAATTAAAATAAACAGCTAAATTTTAAAACAAATACCATTATGTTTGTTGATATAACTTCATGCAAAAAATATTAATCTATAACCGACCGTTTCGAAATAAAACGCTTAAGTTGCAATTAAAATTACTCTATAGTTAGCCGGTGAATGGGTTTTATCACAACATGATCGTTTAATTGCTGAGCGAGTGCCATTACTGTGTTTAAACAACATCTGTTTTCACATTCATGTTTCACTAACACATTGAAATAATTATTGTCTTTTATTCAGTAATGTTACTAGTATAATATTTATTCGAATGTAGTTTGTGAAAATATATCTATGAATATATGTGTAGGATAGCAGAGGCCATTACGAGATGATTAAACCACGCGTATATCATTAAAGCGTACAAACTCAACGCGTATTTTTAACAATACTTCTTTTATGCGTCGGCTTCAAACTATATATAATAGTAATGACATGTATGTTATTTTCATTGAAAGAAGGAAACCTGAAGTGCATTCCAGCATCTACTTTCTACTACTACTAGGTGTATGTTTAAGAGGGACCCCTTTATGATGCGCATTCACTCTCACCCTCCCTGCTCGTGTTGCCCCTCCTGTCTAGCCAAATTTGGAAGGAACCTGTTAGTGCAGCTTGAGATACTAAAATATAACTTACTGGAACTCTCGAGTAGGTTATAAAAGAATTTGCTGGTTAACCTCTTCTCCGACTTCTATCGCATATAAATTAACCACATAGTTATTTTTGGTTAATTCAGTAGTTAGGTCGTAGTATTTATTTATTTTTATACTGTGGTCTTTGGGTATGTTAGTTGTAGGTACCGTAAGCGCTAGCAGTACTATACGTTTGATTTGCCTAGAAAAAAGAAAAATGTCCGGTCTGGATGACGAAACATCTACGTTCTCTGAGATTTTAAAATCCCTATCCATCAAAATAATCCAATCAATAACTGTTCCTAGTATTGAGAAGGACTTTCTTTTAAAATTAAGCGTAGAGCCTTCCTTTACAAAGTTAATTTCTTTTGTTTGTGGTCAATCCCTTTTGGGCTCTAGCTACTCAAAAACTACTCAAAAGCTACTCAAAAACCGTGATGTAATACGTATGATTTCAAGCACTTTATCATGGCGGCGTAAGTAATGACCTCTATGAAGGAGTACCTTGCAACCTACCAATAAACGCCTAGCTGTACCTGTTGCTTCACCACGAGTATAGCAAGATTTTTACGAGGCTTGCCCCCATCTTACTTGGGTATTCTGGTCTGGGAGCGTCATTTGAAAAGCATTAAGATATAATTTGAATAGGGCAGAGGACTATTCATGTAGCAGGGTGAGCGACTTCAAAGCTAATAGGATGCAGAACTCGCCTATAGTTAACCGCTCACTTTGCATTTCTAAATTCATCGTGTGCACTGTACAGTTGTCATTTTCGTCTTGATATAGAAATGATTTCATTATATCTCTATCTTCCTTTTTCCTTCTCGCACCAAACTCGGCTCTGTTTGTCTGTGGACCAGCCGTAAACTTCTTATGAACACGAAGTTTTGACTGTTCTGTGGCACATTAATTTGTCTCTTGGGAGTGTTATGAATATTTCATCCTGAGATTTTCCTAAAACGTGCGTTTTGGTGACTCTGAAGTGCTTATAGAGTTCCGATGGCTTGTTTAATTTCATTGCAAAATTATTTTGATCCCTAAATAGAGTTGAAGGGTCGGCTGAATGTGCTGGTCCAAGCTATAGCTTCAATATCTTTATGAGATTAGCATCTAATTTTGCCGGGAATGTTTTATGGAAAGGCCAAGTTAAACGTGATATTAATTTAAGTATCGTATATCCAAAAAAAAGAATAATAATTTTGACGTCATTCGAGAAATTATCGACAATTGCCTCTAAGGATTTGGTGTACGTCCTTTGTAATCTATCTTTCTACTATGGAACTTTAATGACACTGCTTCCGCAATCGTGGTAACATATTGCCTTGCTATTAGGAGTCCCGGATCGTACGTCGGTCCCGGAGTCGTATCGAGACAGTGGCATTTACTTGTTTTTGCCCTTGGACCGTCTGTCCATATAGAGAACTTATGTAATTCGTTTAATAGCTCGAAAAAGGTTTCTTTTGCGGTTTTTTTATTATAAATTTTGAACACACCTAAATTAATTAAAATGATACAGATAAAATATCTACCTAACTGTGTGAATGCAAAATGTTATGCTTCTGAAATTTACTGGGTACAGTTTTGTGTAGCGAGATACGTGCATTCAAAAGACCGCTTGCTAATGAGGAGAGAAGCGAAAATTTTGCCACTTGAAAAGAAAATTTTGCTGCAACTCTCTTCAACTGAGCGTGTTCTACATTCAAATGAATTTATCGCTATAATATTTTGTTGCAATTGATGGTTATTTAACATGGCTTTAACTGAAGTAAATGTGTAATATTTTAAAATATATTTCATATTTTATATAGAATATTTTTAGAGATTTGTATTGGAGTTGGGATTACTAGGAGAGAGCCATGCTCTTCAATAGGATTACTTATGGATTGAATGATACTTAATTCTTATTTTAATGACTTTAAGTGATGTAATGAACTGAATACAACACTAGTTTATTACTGTCAAAAAACCACAATTTATTAAAGAAAAATATAATCCGAACTATAAAAGCAAAAACAAAGTTTCTCAATAAGATTATAATGAGAAAGTGGGTCATCTGATGGTAACTGATCACCTATGGACATGCTTCTTTTTATTCTCTATCAAGACATTGCATGTTGCAAGGAAGATCTGGACACGCTTTTTTATATGACTATGTCGGTTCGTAAGTACACTAATGACGGCAATACCTTTTGACAATTTAAAAAACAAGAAAGGAAAAAAAAATAACTTTTTTAAACCAAAACATTACAGTACACATTGTTATCCCTATTAAGAGTTTGTAAACAGAATCAACCAATATTTAAATGCGATTCCGTGTAATTAAGCAATTAAGGAGCTTTGTATTTAAATTTGCGATAATTTCTTTTGGAAATGCCTCTATAATAATCCAGCTTTAATTGAGCCAGGCACAATATTAAAAGCAATTCGATGATCATAAAGACTCGAGCCAATTACAGAGGATTATATCAAAATATTCATCAAAATAACTATTACAGTAGGTTTGTTGTTTGCAAAATAACTTGCTTCATTGACGACGAGTTGATATTTAAGAGTAGGTAACATGATCATGTGATAGGGGTAATAAGAGCTCCATTTTCCATCCTTGTGACATTGGTGGTCTTAATGACTGATTGGCCAATGATGCCATATCACTTCTTTTTGAGTTGGGCTCAGTGCCAGCCAATATTGTATTCGTGCGTCGAAGCACGTTCTTACGTTGCATGTTCGAAATGTGTGTGAAATGTTTTATCGTGTTAGGTGCAATATATATACTATATTGCAACTATACACATACATATCCAAACAGGCAACGTAAGACCGTTGATGGCTGTGTGGTATTTTTCTTGACGTTAACAATATTCATGAACATGAATGACAAATTACCATCAGATGATTTGTCCAAACGTAAGTTAGTTAGCTGTTGATGGAAAAATTTTGAGGTGTAGTCTCTTTCCAGCTATCCTTGAGCCCAGACCAACCTGCCCGGCTTAGTGCGCTCTGATGAACAACGGACAAAGCTACGTCGAGTGATCGTTCATGTTAACTCGGTACCGACCAATTTAACCATGACAGAACTCGTGTGTTGATTCTTCCGCGTGATTAATTACCGCTCTCTGTGTAGAATCAGCCGTGAATTTTTTTTTATGTGTTTACGTGAAAGTGTCGGAGAGCCAGTAATAAACGGATCCCATGATTTTAATTTAGCCGGCAACGCTTTGTTGATGCCATTCATATTAATAACGTCCACGGGCAACGGTGAGCAATTACCATAAAAAAGTTTACCTCAACGTTTATTGGATATTTAAGTAAAACATCTTTTATCGCTTATCACCTAAGCCGAATAGACCCATTTCAATGGAATGGATTAGTGTTATTTTATTACAATGTAAAATGTATATCATTGTTTGTAATCTACATGATTATGTTTAGAGCTCGATCAAATACAGGCTAGATTAATCAATCTCATTGAAATGTTATTAAAACGTAATTAGTGCTTAATTAATTTTACCATCGATATTCCAAATTGCTTATTAGAAACTTCAAACTAATTATAGGGTTTATTGTATTGTAATAATGCAGTATTATTTGAAACCATATGAGGTTTAGATAAATAGAAAACACACAAAAATTTCAGGGTGTATTTGATGAGAATAGTAGTGTAGTAATGTTTACACCAAAACATTACCTTATAAATGTATCTAAAATACCGAACGTTTTCAATAAATGGATTCTCCACTTTCTTCTTGGCCGGTAATGTGCTTTGCCGTCAGATCAATGAGCCGCGGTGATCATTTACCGTGAGGCCTGTTTGCTCGTTTGTCGACTATTGACCTATAATTATCAATCTTAAAAATAACTTCAACCTCCAAAACAGACCAAAAAATATGTTTACGCGTTTCATCAAAAATTAATTTATGTTGTTGGAATCTGGCCACTATTCGCAGTGATATACGGAATGGTAATTACCATACATTCGGCTATAGTATATTTAGTTTTTAAATAAGACCGTGTGGTAACAAATGTTTTCCCGTTTCCATTAAATTATTGACTACACGGTACATTCACTTTTCATTCAAAATGTGCTATTATGAAAAAAACGATCAAGACCCGAATCCAGCTCCCGTGATGTAGAATTCTGTATTTAACATAAATCCAGGAATATTTTTCGTTTTCAGTAGAAATTTAATTTACTCTAAAATATGAGTGAGTGCCTATTTTTTGTTTTAAAAAATATATAGAAACCTATTAGTTCAGTGAAATATAGGGTTGGGAGTTGATCAACTTTGTATTATAAAATTACAAAAAGAAACAAATTTCTGACACAATAAAGAGCCTTCCCAATGATACATGTAGTGATAAATTCAACAAATTTTTCCGTCCAATAGATTCGAAGACAATTGGATGCGATAAATGAAAACACGGACGAGCGAATTATTATTAAAATATTTCAATATATCATCGTGTATACGGATCCCTAAGCATATACGATAGGTATCTGATATGTTTTTACCGGTAATCGGTTATTGTGACTGAAATGTGAGTTCGTGACAAGTTCTGTTTATTGGTCAGTAGGCAACTAACATACCAATTGACCATTTACAAAGCGTGCTGCCGCTCCATGCCGTATCGTCACGAATAACAAGCAATGACGAGACTGCTCTAACAGGACGGTTACAATAAGTAAAAAGCAAATGAGATTTAAAATAAAAAAATCAAGTAACAGTAAGCTACTTGTTCAACATATATTTATGCTTTGATATATTATATTGCGCGTATATATTTAAGCCCTAAATAAATATTCATGCCTTCTGTAAAACACATCTTATATTGACAATTTGACTGAAGATATTATGATAACTTTTTTACGAATTTCCAAGGGGACATATAAATAATTCTTTAGACGCTACACTAGTACAACGTTCTGTAATGGAATTTCTGTAGTTTTTGAAGTTGTACATAAGTATTTCAGTTTAATATGGTTACTAAAGTGAGATTTGGAGTATATAACGGATTATTAATGAATGAGTAAACTTTGTTTACTGTCTACACTTTTAACAGAAAGTCTATATAACCATATAACGCAAAGAATCTTAACTAAATAAGATCATATGCAATGACTAAAGATCATTTATTCCTAAGGCAAATTACGAAACACGGAAAAGTATGGTCTAGAATATCTAGACCACAAAAGAAAAAAGTGATTACGAGGTTAACAGGATGCGGCGGTGTGAGGACAACCGACTGACGAGAGACTTGTATCTACTTAAACGGCGATTGAGACCGGTATTGGTTTTATGCGAGTTATTAAATAACTAGGTACTTTACAAACGTTATAAAATGGTTATATTTATAGAGTACGCAAAGTTTTTATTTTTATAAACATTCTCCTTTTGACTGTGCTGATTATAATAAAAACAATCTTGATTGTTACAACTTATTAACATTTAATTACTTATAAATTGTTATACACGAATCATCATGTACGTAATTTTTTTTTATGGCTTGTTTATATAAGATTACATATCTATTAAGTAAACCGGATTGTTCTAGAAATATACAAATTAACCTAAATGCTTTGTAAGAAATGTTGTACGCAGCATAAATACTTGTTACACGTTACGTTACAATAAGAGGTTAAGATAATTAAAATATACAAGCAAAATTTATTAGTTAGAATTATATTTATTAGAAATGTAATAAATAAAAAGTCATGAAAGTCATACTAGATTTTTTGATAGATCTATATTTTGGCCGTATTGGGGCGGCCTCAAGTACTCCCCCAATCCCATGCTATCAGAACAGGGTGTCGTAGGAGGCGACAAAAGCCAGCCTGCATGATGGTAGGGCTTCGCGTAAGGATTATGTTATCAGTATTATTATAAAGTGATTAAGAGTATTACTGGTATTAGTATCTTTGCTCGAAACCAGGCAGCTTGAATCAGCCGTCAAACAATTCGTCGTGTTCCGGCTGGGGCCTCAAGAGCCAGTACTTTCTTTAGATATTTCTTTCACATAGCTCGTCTGCTCGTTTGTCGGCTATTAACACAAAAAAAATTCTAAGCATGTATTTTCCCTCGTAAGGCGGATAAGTATAGGTAATTGTAAGAGTTGTAGGTGATAAGGTAAGTAAACGCATAAAACTTTATTTAAGTTCATTTTTTAAGTTTGTGAAAAAAATTTATAAGTAAATGAATTTTGTTTTATCTAACACAGATTCGTAGTGGTTCTCTAATATGAGTCTTTATCAGTCATACCAAATACATTCCTGTTACAAATGCTCTTACATTCCTTACAAACAAAACCTTCCTTACAAAAGGTGTTCCTTTGCAGCAAAATAATATGAGCAAACACACGTGTTTATAATTTCCTAGAAAATGGTAAAAAATACTACCCCAAATCATAAAGAAAAATATTAAATTTTTTAATAATGTTTTCAAAAATAACGCATTTCAATGTCTCGAATTAAAATTGTAGAAAATATGTACTAACTTTGTATTTACCAAAGCAAGATTTATCAAATTAAAAAAGGGTTTAAATTAAAATCATATTTTCAACAGTTAATCTAAATTAGGTAACCAAGGTTTAAATTAAAACGTTCGCATAACCCTCCCCCTTTTCGAAAATATTGCCTTAACTTATTATTCTATGCACTGACTGACGCTCAAATCACAACACGAACGAATTCACGTTTTTTATAAATGTCATTTATCTACATAGAACATTTTAAAGATTTTTTTTATTTAACCCGCTTCAAGTTTTAAACCAATTCAATAATAAAAATAAAATAAATAAATAAAATAATACGTAATTTCGAATAAATGCGATTTGTGGAAGTTCTTTGAATTCATTTTCATAAGTATTTAATTGTATTTTAAATATGTTACATGTTACCTCTTAACCGTGTACCAGCGGTACAAAAGTTAGCTGCCGCATGTAAAACGTATCTTTTGTGCGATAAGTAATACCTGAATACCTAATGGCGTTCTTGTCACGAACTCGAACTTTTGTTATAATGATAATGATACCTCGTGGCAAAATGTTAGCCTATTATGACATATCATTCAGGAAAGGATTAAAGAATCGTATTTTATTTTTTATTGACCACTCCCAGGCGCTACTGTTCTGGACACGTGAATTTTCAAATAGAACTTCTTTAGGCGGCACTTGAGAATAACTCAAATTTTTTCGGACGGAAGTAACGTTTATTTTAAGAAACGTTTATAGTCTATTCTCTGTGAACGTAGTTTCCGCAATGTGTTAACTTGTAGCAAATATCTTGATGTTTTGGAATATTTTTTTTAATAAATAACAATTCTAGGACTGTATAAAAAATTAAAAATTCTGAGTGAATTTTTTATTTGCATTATTTTCTTGATATATTTTTAAAAATTGAGAAAAGTTTGTTACATTGTATAGCAATTTTGATATTGTTATATTAAATAAATTATGTATTGTATTTTTAATTACTTTCATACATGAGCGAATTTGCTTTTAAAGTGAGAGTGATATAAATTGTTATTTTTTTTCAATCGCGCGTAAAGATTACACGCATTCATTTTTTATTTATTATGTTTGTTAATGGCAGGCTAATAAGAAAACGGGTTAATGTTTTTATACTGATTAATAGATGGTATTAATTGTAAAATACAACTTTAATTAGAAAGAAGTTTAATAAGAATTGTACAATTCGTTAAATTGCAATACAGATGCCGTTTACTGAAACTTACAAATGCATATTAAAAACAATTAAAAACAAAAACGAATTGTAACAATTTTGAAATTTATCCTCCATTAAAATTACGTATTTTAAATTTTATGAGAGAGCGCTTGTAATACAATTAAACAAAAAAATAAATAAGTCCTGTAGCGTCGCTCTCAGTCGCCCATCACGTCTTGAAATATTTCGCAAAAAGCAAGAACAATTTGTGTGTGAGTATATTTTAACTGACACAGATGTATAAATTCGTGTCTCGTAGCAAATGTACAGCACTTTGAGAAAAGATGAAAATGCATTCAAGTAGTTTCATCTTTTCTCAGAGTACTGTTTAAAAATAGCCAATGTTTCAAATAATATTTATGGTTACTACAGTCCAGATCTTAACGACCTTCTTTGGAAAGAAACAAGCTTATTGAATTATCTACTGGTTATTAAAACACACCATAAACAGGAGAGGTTGATTTAGAAGGTTAAATAATAACCCTTCCATTGCAAAATTCCTATGAAAGTTAACTTTGATGTACGAAACTTGTCTAAACATGACATGATACTCAAAATTAATTAATGACGTAGCAAGCGTTTTTAATCAATGGCCAGTAGTATTGTAGTACGAATTTATGTTATTTTTTTCTATCGTATCCATAGAAAACGGGCAGCTTAATATGAGGAAATAACATTTTTAATAAGTGGATCATTCTTGTAACATACATTTTTAATTATAAGTTGAAATACATACATCTAAATCAAATGTATAGTTGAATGAAATGTTTATTATCATAACTAATTAATATTTTATGCGGTAATACTTATGGTCACGCGCTGTTGAATGTATCATGACTATATTACACACTTTACTTTTTGACGTCGTGCATTGTCACTAATAACAGAACGTGGATGTAAATTAATATTTTAATAATTT
Organism: Megathymus violae; assembly: GCA_003671415.1. Taxonomy (NCBI): domain Eukaryota; kingdom Metazoa; phylum Arthropoda; class Insecta; order Lepidoptera; family Hesperiidae; genus Megathymus; species Megathymus violae. Next base: position 3,282,210 of record PDGT01000010.1, read on the forward strand.
ACCTTCATTTATTACCTATTGTTATATGAGTACGTAATATTTATTCCCACAAAAACTAAATGGCCTTGTCTTGTTTTATAACCGTTCTTATTTACCTTACCTACCTTACCTACTTACCGTACTTAGTGAAAAATCAAAAAGATTTAAGAGTTACTTAGGGTTCCTTTTACGAATGATACACAAATTTTTTACAATCTTTTACAAAAAAAAAAATGGAAAATTTTGCTTGTACTGCAATTCCGAAGAATAATTGATTACCGGAAAAATTGGCTATTTACAAATAATATAAAAATATTTTTGTACTACAAAAAAGAAGGAAAAATATGTTACATACTGTAATTTGAACGCATAATTTATGAACTGCAAAATTAGGCATCATGCCTATAATCCTACTGAGAATACTTACTGAGAATATTATTTTTTGCATTGTCATTGGTTCTCAATACGTGTCTAAAATGGCAAATGAACAAGATGTCGAAGTGTAAATTTAAAATGAAGTGAAATATTCCATTACTTCATACATATATTTTTTATATAAATAGCCGCCAAACGAGCAGACGGGGCTACCCGACGGCAAGTGGTCACCGCCACCCATGGACGTCCAGAACAGACACAACCGACGCGTTACCGATTGCCGTAGCTCTACTCCCCGCTCAACAGCGGGGGTCACGTCACCAGGGAGCCGTTGACCCCCTCGAGTTACTGCCCGGGTATGTAGGGTTGCCTCGAGTCCCGAATTCCCCACACATGGGCCGCGCCCCACAGCAGAGCGCCGTCGCGTAGGATGTCCCGAACTAACTGTTGCCGTAGCTCGCTTGTAAACTGGCTTTCTGATACCGCAACCAAAACACCTAAAAGTATTTTTGTATTGTGAAACCCGAAACTAATAGGTAGTTTCGAATTAAAATACTAGTTACAGCTAGTATTTATTCAGAAAGATACCTAATAAAAACATACTAATAAAAAAAGGGTATCGAAAATACAAGAAAAAATAATCAATAAAGTTTTCAGCATGCTCAATTTTTTTTTCTAATTAAAATAACATAATTATTCACATAAACAATAAAGATTAATACAAAATTACGTTAGCTATGACTATCACACTTTCGTCCAAGACTTCGTAATAAGCAGCCGCACACACACGTACTAACACACACAGGGAAAATGCTCGATCTCGAGAAAATGTTAAACAGTACAATATAGATAATATACTTACTATACGACGCCTTCTCTCTTAGTTCCACTCAGCAATATACAGGCGCACACAAAAACACATACGTACTCCGCATGGACAAGAGTGGGGAGACTACGTAGCATCGCACAAAGAAGAGACCGAGTAATACCACCACTATAATGTATTAATGTATTCCATCTCATTCTCTCGCAGGTTAAATTTTGTTACTATTTACTATGGCTTTTTCGTTTCATTGAGTTTCAAGTCATAACGGTACTAAAGAATTTTCACTTCAAAAGGAAATAGATAATAAATTCATTACTTTCATAACTGTTAATAAATGAAAATATTTTAATACTGAATTCTGGATTACTATTTAAATTTGTACAAGGTTTCATTTTCGTAGCTTATCCGCAATTCCAATTCTCATAACATCTTTTCCTAAAACCAACATTAAATTTTCACTGTGAAACGAACGTTTCAATAAATTTCAGTCGCAATTTGGTTTTCCAATGGCACAATAAAAGTGAATTAAAGATACTGTTTGAAAGCGAACTTGATTCGTAACTCGCTAAGCTCACCTGACTTAATTTCTTTAACTAGGCAGAATTAATATTTTCTTTCGCCTTCGGCCGCGGCGCTCGCCTTGCGAACCCATTATCATTAATCTTGTAGACTCCGCTAGGATAATATTCTCGACTGCACGAGAAAAAATACCCTCCAATTGAAGACATTTCCTTGTTAAATAAAGAAAATACAAGATGGTATATTTTGAATAAAATATTTACATTTTTATAGAGAAGAAGACGTTTGCTATTAAAACTAATGTTTTTACACGGTACACAATTCTTATGTACTGTGATTCGGCTAAAGCTGGAAGCGACTTCCGTTTTGACTACTGAGAGTCGATGATGCGATATTGTTGCGTGTTGTTATTTGTTTGATCTTAAATGTATACATGTCAACATTTATTTTTAGGATTCTGCAACAAAATGACGTAATAGGAACATAGATATGTATGAATAGGCCTTCAATAATGATGTGTGTGTTCACACACACAAAAACGTTATTATAAATTAATTATATAAAGCTTTCATAATAACGTTTTTATCAAGATTCAACCCTTAAAAACTCGTAACTCCTGGTCGTCGTAATCTCTCCCATTAACTTTTTCAGTATAGGGTGGAAAGTTCTAAAAAAATACGATTAAAGAATATACTTCCATCGGAAATTTGTATAAATAAGATCTAGAGCGATAAAAACTATAAATATGTTTTATAGTATACGTATAAAAATAATTGTTTTCTGTTAATAAAATCCTATGCTATTACTTATTCCGAATACAAAACCCTTAACTGTCCCTGCCACGTATTTGATTTTTTTAGATTTTTAATAACAAACTCCGGATACATCATGTTCGTACTACTTTTATTTTATAGACATATAAATGTTAGGTTCTGTAACTTATTTGCGGCTGCTAAAAATAAATGGAGAAAAACATCTATTTCTGACGCCATTATGTCAATGTTACGAACATACGTGGGTTGGTTGTTAAGAAAGATGTTTTTATAGCACCGCCATAATTTAACCTTGTTTTTCTTAGATAGTCCTTAAAGCAAGACATTAAGATAAATTTAATGTTCCACTGAATTTAGGTTTAAAAATTGTTTTTAAGTAGTTTCAAGTAGCATAATTCTCCAGACAAACTTTACAAAGTGCTTTGTGTAGTCACTCTCTTCCAGCGAGGGTAATACAGCTGTTTTGTTGTATTGAAAAAGGTGGCAAGCCCCATTTTCCACCATACTGCTTAATTGCTGATTGGTAACAGATTTCAAACAAGAACCTAAAGTAACGCCCATGAGAAATCTTTGTAAGGCACGTTTGCATTGAATAAATAAAACAATTAAAGGAACCTAACTTAAAAAAATCATTGTCGTGGTGCGTAATACTTGCATAATGTAGTCGTATGACGGTCAAGCTTTGTCTTGCTTGTCGGATGCAATATAAAAATTGACTGCAGTAACGAGTTCGAAATTAAATTGATCGCGTCAGAATCAATAAAGTAATTATGCCTTGTGTTGTAGACAGATGTTCAAGTGGTTAAACGTTGAACAAAGCGTTTTCCGGTTTTTTTAACTGTGGTTTTATTAAAAACACGTATTGTGTCCATTTTATATGTACGTGAAAGTCTTTTAAAGTT
>PDGT01000010.1:3285627-3371586 GCA_003671415.1 Megathymus violae
GGCCCTGGGGCTGCGTTTGGGACTCGAGCGGCGACGGTGCAGCACAAGGGGCATCCCCCCATTGTTGTTGAAAAGCTGTCGAATTGGACGCGCCATTTTGCGGCGCTCAGAGCTCGGCTCGGTCACGCGCCGAACGCGCGTCCATTTGGCAAGGGAGTGAGAGTCCTCCCTGCGATGGCGGAGGAATTTAGAGCCGTGCAAAAGTATATGGTGGAGCTCTCGGAATCGGATCCGGAGGTGTCACAGTGGTGCTTCACGCCACAAGAGAAGCGCCCCACCAGGGTGGCTATCACCAGCTTGCCTCGGGACACCAACGTGGATCTGATCGTGAGGGCTTTCCAGGACCTGGGATTTCCGGCGTGCTACGCCAAGTTTATTCCACCGAAGAGGGGGCGTCCTGGCTGCGTGTACTACGTGCAGCTGGACCGCCTCAACCAGGAGCAGCTTGCCCGCCTTTATAGGATGGAACAGCTGCTCTGTATGCCTAGGGTGGTTGTCCAGGCGTGGACGAGTGGCAGCGCGCGGATAAGCTGATGGCTGCTATTGTGGCCGTCAGCGAGATCCTAGCGGTGTACCCTGGGTTAGTAGGGGTCATCAGGAGGATGATAGCTGACCTGTTCGGGTTCCAGTATGACAGTACAACTTAGAGTGCTGTACTGGAATCCGGGGAGGATAGCGGGACGCATCGAAGAGCTACGAACGCTCGTCCAGGGACAAGACATTCATGTCGTGCTCCTGGGTGAGACGAAGCTCAGACCCGGACAGCGGCTCCATCTCCCTAACTACCACTCATATCGCCGTGACGAGATTTCTTCGTCCGGTTATGCCTGTAGGGGCATGGCGGTGTTAGTCCGCCACGACGTAGTACACATTTCGCTCCCTCTCCCAGACTTCGTTTGCACTCGCTCCATTGGGGTGGAGATGAGCGTTGGGGGAGAGGGATTGCGACTATACGCCGCATACCGACCTCCGGGTCACCCTTTCAACCCCCAGGACGTCCATACCATCTTAACAGTGGGACCGACCCTCGTGGCTGGCGACCTCAATGCGACACACACCGCTTGGGGTTCCAGACTCGTCAGCTCGGCGGGCCGTCACCTATATGCCGATGCGGAGACGTTTGGGTATGAAGTCCAGGGGCCGGACTCTCCTATCCACGTTCCGTCGTCGGGTTCTCACTCCGCGGACGTCTTGGATATAGTACTTCACAAGGGCTTACCGTATCCGGTCCATGTGGAGGTGCTGTACGATCTGGACTCACAGCACCTTCCAATATTGATCACTCTTGGCCTTGGGGCGGAGAGTGTGTCAGTGGCGCGCTACCGCCGCAGGACGGATTGGGAGGGCTTCCAGCGCAACATGGCGCAAGTTCAGTTCACGCGGCCACTTTCAACACCGGAGGGGGTGGAGGAGGCCACCCAGGTGTTTACCACCACTGTGCAAGATGCACTGGCGGCTTCTACCGCCAAGACCGTGGTGACGGTGAGTCACAGGGAGACCCTGCCGGCCCGCCTGCGGAACATGATCTCTGAAAAGTGGAAACTTCGAAAAATTTGGTCACACACTCGTTGCCCCAGGGTTAAGCGTGACCTAAATGCGTTGGTGGAGACGGTGACTGCTGAGATGAGGGAGTACCGAGGAGCCGAATGGGAGAGGCATCTCGACCATGTCGGCGAGTCGGAGCGTTCGCTTCACCACCTCAGCAGGCAACTGACTCGTGCCAAAGTGTCGACCTGCCCCCTCCTTGTTGGGGACGGCCGGTTAGTATACGCTGCCGAAGACAGAGCGGAGGTTCTTGCTGAATACTTGGAGGGGCAGTTCACGCCTCACCCCGCCGCGCCTGCCGCTGTCGAACATCACGAGGGCGTGTCAAGGATCGTGCATGATTTCGTCTATGGTCCTACACCGTCGATCGATGGGTTTGCGTTTATTGCGCCCTCCGAGACGCGGAAGGCCTTCTTGCGTCTACCTAAGCGCAAGGCGCCAGGCCTCAACGAAATTACTAACCTGGCATTGACAATGCTTCCCAGAAGGGCCATTGTCGCTTTGACACGGCTCTATAACGCCATTCTCCGTACGGGCCACTTCCCTTCCATCTGGAAGCTGGGGAAGATCATTGTTCTCCCTAAGCCGGGTAAAGACCGCCTGGCGAAGCTGTTCGAGCGATTGGTGCTGAAACATTTAATGCCGTCTCTTAATCTGAGGGACGAGCAGTATGGGTTTCGACCCGGTCGTTCGTCTACGCTTCAGTTGACGCGGGTGATCCACCACATTTGTAACGAGCTCAATTATGAGCGACACACGGTTGGACATCGAAACATCGAGAAGGCATTCGACCGCGTGTGGCATGATGGGCTCGTGTTCAAGTTGTTGGAAACATCCGCGCCGGCTATGCTAGTCAGATTGATTGCGTCGTTTTTAGATGGGCGGTCGTTCGTTGTCACGGTCGAGAACGCGACCTCAGACCCCTGTCCCATATGTGCGGGGGTGCCGCAGGGGAGCTGTCTTTCGCCTAGTTTGTACGCCTTGTACACTGACGACATTCCCACTCTTGAGGGTCTACGAGCGAAACGGATGGTGTACTATACTTACATCCGTTCACGACTGACGTACGCGGCGCCGGCTTGGTACGCGTTGGCTTCGCAGTGGCAACGAATGCTACTACAACGAGTGCAGAATACCGTGCTGCGAGCAATCATGGGGGTGGGTCGCTATGTGCGCAACTACGTCATAGCGTGCGATCTCCGAATGCAGTCCCTAGAGGACTATGTGGTCCGGTTGGCGCGGTCGATGAACGACCGAGCCGACAAAGGGCCGCACGTAGCACTCCAAGGGGTCGCACCCCTCCATACGAGACCACCGAAGGGGTTCCCGCTTCCGCGGGAGCTCATTCAGTCGAACTAACCCCCCGCCCATCTGGGGGGCCGTCTGGCTACGAATTCGGCAAGGTTGACGCATATAAGGACGCCTGCCCAACGGCGGGGTCCTCCCCTCGTACTCCGGAGACTCTTGTTCTCCCGAGCTTCAGCCCGGGTAAAAAGGGTGATCCTTGGGACCCGAAAAGCCCACGCACCCGCTCGCAAGCGGGCGGGCGCGTTGGGAGACAGATCGTCGTCGTCGTCGTGATTTTAGAAGAAGGGTGAGTTCCGGCCACACAAGTAAACAAATGTACTGGTAGAGATGATAATTGCACAAAAAATTGTATTACTCAATTATTAATCCTGGCCTGCTTCGCTTCAGAACCTTCCTTACTTCCTTACGATTAGAAATAGCATCTTCATTGTTTCAAAAATAAATTAGAAACATATTTATGTATTATAAAATCTGCAGATACGTGTTCAAAATTTCATTTATTACCCTTTCAATTAATTCATATTAATTTTTATTTCCTTTCCCGCGGCAACATATTCATTTTTCTAAATCGATGTATACTAGATTTTGTCTCATAATATAGGTCACTTATACGCCAAGTATCACCCAAATCTGTTGAATGATTTCAGTGTAATACGTGTTCAGACAATATAAAAAAACAATACAAAAATATATTTTGATTTCTAATATCGATGTATCAGAGCGAGGGAGCCCCGCTCGAATAGTTGATGGTACAACCAGGTAATTGTTTCCCATCTAAATTTAACTGCCTTAATTATTACGTAGATTAATTAAATGATTCGCCGATATAATTCAGGCATGAACTTTGTCACAATTTAAACTTGCGAACGGCACCGCTGACTGATGATTAAAATTTCTACAAAATATTTAATGTACAGGTTCAGCCCCTTTATATATGCTAAATATATAAATAAATTCCGTTAATACTGACTGTTATTTTCTCCATATCGGAATGATAAAATATAACAGAATAATTGAGATTAATTGTTGGCAGATACTAATATAACAAATATAAAATCGATACTTTAATATATAATTAAAAATAATTTGTTCACTGTATATAAAATAACTGTTAAAAAAAGGCAATATATATAAAACTTCTACATCAAACACTAGGATATCACTGCTTGCTGTTTTATTACTCTTAAAAAAAAGCAGTCCAATTAAGCCAGAGCTTTTTTCTGGTGGCTCTCACTGTACGTTGTCGAGCTCTACCATGGAGGGCCTTACGGAAACTACTGTGCAGCCCGTGTATCTGCTGCCGTAAACAGAGCATTGATTTCTTTGATATTGAAGCTGCTATATAACTAACAGCTAGCCATTTAATATAAATTGAGTCGTAGTGCATTTTATTGATATAAACACATTAATATACAGTAATATGAATACAAAGTGTTTCAATACCAGTATTGCACAAACGCTTTATTAGCGAAATTATTATTTTTAAGTTAGTGTCTCGTCGTATTCTGGCTGGGGGCTAAAGAGCCAGTACTTTCTTTCTTACCTTCTTCTCATTTCCTGGCCGACAACGCATCAGTGATACCTTTGGCCTTGTTGATATCCATGGGCGACGGCGACCACTTACCATCAGATGGCTCATCTGCTCGTTTATCCGCTATTAATATAAAAGAATGATAATAACTTAGTATGAGGTGGAATTGTTGTATATTATACAATAGCTTATTTACCATTATATAACGTTACATACATATAAAGCTAAACTAATTTTTGCTCCACTCTTTCCTGCTAAAAATAAAATGGATATAAATATGTCTCTTTACGCGTATATTGATTCATATACACACACCTTCAAATTCCTTTTAACTTCAGTCAGCAAACAAAAATGATTAGATCTTTTTGCTTAACTTAATCTATGTAGATTTAAAATTTTACATCATTAATATGTATATGTAATCGTATATGATCCATAAAAAGAATTATACTATTATATGAGATTTCATCTGTGCAATCTATGTCGCAACGTCAAAAGTACTTTTGATAGAAAATTTCATTTATGGGGAAGTATTTCATAACACAAATGCATTTAAATAGGATAGATAAAATTCTGATATTGTTTTTATGGTTGCGTCTTTACTATCACCAACTTCGCCATTGAAATATTTAAACTCGTAAAACAACCAACTAAAATTATTATGTCATGTTATATAAAACAAACTATGTGGTTATGAGCTATAATTTCGCCTTTACGACCCAACTTGATAGTTGGTCGTTCTTTACTCAATCAATTTCAACTTTCTGCTACTTTTTATCTGGATTGAGATTCTCATACCGCATTGATTTTTGCACCTATTATAAGTCAATACTTGACTATAATCCCACCTGATAGTAAACAGAGATGTGAATTTCGAAATTTTAGATGGTCAAATACACCTAATTTTAGTAAAAGCTAAAGTTTTTATCATTATAAAAGGTGACTGAATTATATACTGTTATATATTTGTAATGTATTTGATATATATATATATATATATATATATTGTTAGCAGCAAACTGACGTCACATCCGTTAAGAGAAGGGGATGGCGGACAGTCACCGCCAAGCACCTATATAAGACGATGAGCGCTCGTCTTGACACACTTATATTGGTGGTGGACGTTTTAAGGGGAAACTCTGCCCGTTTGAATAGTCAATTCTGTTTCGTCTTATATTTGTTTAGCATTTATTTACAACAGTCTGCTTGATTTTCTATTTCGTGATTTATAAATTTCACCATTTAAAATACTCGTGATCTTAATTAATTTATTATTTTTATTTATTTAGTCTCGTTTTTTGCTAAGAAAATATACTTCCATGAAAAATAACATATCAATATATGAAATATATATCAAATACATGAAATATAAATATAAATTTAACATTTTTTGTTGTTGCTCCTTTCATATCCGGCTAGCGGCCCGACCCAACTTCATTCGGAATGAACAGTTATCTTATTATATATAGATTCAAAAAATAATATCTTAATTAACACATCATCAAACATAGGTGACGAATATTATAATGATTTTAACTAATTTATATATACATACATATACGTACGTGATACACAATCTAATTATTTTTACCAATGTACCTATTAAATTGTAAAATAATTTTGAAATAGGCGCCGTGATTCCGGAGGCTACTCTCCGCATACAGATAAACTCACAATATTCACACTTTCTTTGTAATATTAGATTATAGTTAGATATAGATTAGTTATAGTTAAATATCTTATATATAAAATTCTCGTGTTACAGTTTTAGCTACCATAGTCCTCCGAAACGGCTTAACCGATTTTGATGAAATTTTATATGTATATTCAGTATATCTGAGAATAGGTTGTTATCTATTTTTTACATCCCTAAGTGATAAGGGTGGTCCAGTCCAAATTTTTATTTTTTATTTTTTGGACAAAATTTTTTACTTTTATTTTTTTATGATGTGGCATTAAAAATACATACAACCCAAAAAATCCTTCTACCATCAACCCCTATTTGGAATAGCGATATTAGTATTTAACTAATTTTCAACCCAGGTCGATACCTGATTAATTATCACTTGATAAGTTATCCCCGCCACGCGTCTACTGGTGTCACTTCTGACCCAGTAAACAGCAGTAGGGGTAGTATAGGGATGAGATCTCTTTTCTCACTACCTACAGTTTTAGGCCATTATTATTGTTGTTTCTGCATCAATCGTAATAGTGACGTTTACAATTATTACTTTACTATTTCAGTGTTATTTTCAAATACATTTATCATTAATTAATATCACACCATGTTTTTCACACGGATAATAATTATACGTGGTATGTTCTCGAGTGGGCAAACCATCCAGTTTGTTTGTATTAGCTAAAGATGGGATAACAAAATATATTGTACACTCTATTGCGTTAAGGGATTGATATAGGTTTTTAGTAAAATTTTTATAATTAGCGAAATATAGAATTAACAATTTATATGGCAAATCAACGTTTGCCGGGTCAGCTAGTAACATATAGTTATATATAACATATATTCTCTCTAAGATTTAACCAATACAAACCTCAGATGTATTTTGTATTCATTGTACCTCAGATGTAATGGACGGAACTGGAACACTTTATTAAAGTGTATTATTATCTATTCTCTACCTCAACACCGTTGAAATGTAAGAAAGAATGCTATGCTTTTTTCATCTTCTACAAATCGTTTATTCTTACAGCAACTCTTCTTTGGAACTTCTTATCACTTCCCATGAGAATAGTTGGAGAAGTAGTAACATACATTACGTTGTGAAAGAATATTATCTTGCTACCGTATTCATCCTCAATAGCACTGCGATGATAGTATGATTGTGTGGATATTTGTTATCTGTTATCACTTTTCTGTTTTTATATGTACCTATTTTATTCTTAAATTAAGTGGTCATATTGTATATTTTTACATCGTTCACGATTGTCTTTAAAATCGATTTAAAAATTCTAAAGCTGTTTATGTGCATTTTGTAGTAAAAATAAATGAATAGAGTGTGAAACTACTTGTTATCTGGCTCAAATGAAAAGTGGCGATTGTAATGTCCAAGGTTACTATACCCTTTGTACACGTACCAATCAGTTTGTACGTAGGGTGTTATGAAAATTTGACTGCCAAAGAATTTAAATGCCTTAAATTTACATGTCATACACAAAAGTGATTACTTTAAAATTTACTTCTTTACGACTAATATGTAAACGGATTACTTTATGTTAAACAGGGCTTAAGATTAATATTGGTCGAGTTATTATTTGACTTGCATGTTAGACCAATAACAGATATATTCTTTAAAAAAAAAAATTAATTGAATGTTATGTTTTATAGCAAATATTTTGTATCATCGAATGTTATTTACACTATATAATATATGTGTATATATTGAATGTTATCTAAAATAATTGAATTTCTTTGAAATACCCAGTAGAAAAGCTACGCCAAAAATTAATTTGTACGCAAGCCGAAATGATCACGTTACGTAATAGATCGTGAGTGCATTAACAACGGCTGCAGCCCCCTGGATATCAACTCGTAGCGCTAAAAATTACTTTTGTTGTCTCATTTAGTAAGTAATATATTATATTCCAATGCTAAGACTACGTTAAACTTCATAGTAGGTAACACCTAATACAATTTCCAACAATATTTAAAAACTTGGCTAAATATCAAAATTATGCCAAGTATTTCTCGACCACCGCTTACTGTTACCACGGTCTACATAATATATAATTTAAGTTAAAATATCGATACACGTTAGAGTTCAATCACGTCTACATTATCACATTGTTTATTTTGGCTTATTAAATTAATATAACAATAATATTTTGTGGAATTTTACAATACTAAAACAATATCACCTTTAAAATATTTAATAACAAAGATGTTCTCTTCAGACCACTTTACATAATTGTAGTTCGCGGAAAGATTACATTGCACTGTTTCATCGAACAACAGACTAAAACAGTTTCAGCTGACTAAAATGAGCGCTATAATTAACCAACAATAATTAAGAGCAGTCAAACTTCCCCGGGCGTTCTTTTGTGTAGTAAGAAACTTTAAAATTGCTTTACCTCGGTTAACGCGAGTTCCTTCACTTGAAAAGATTTTAAGTGTGCTTCATTAAAACCGGCGTTGCCATCGACAATAGGTTGGAGCCAGCAATGCAATTAGTGACGCAAATGAAAGGTGGGTATGGGTTCTTATACTTCTCTTATTCTTTTGTTATACGGGAGAAACAAATCGATATTCATTTCGTCTGGTGTTGTGTATCCTTTTTATCGTAGAAAAGGCCCTGAGTTCCACTTCCAATCGAGGAAAATCAGGTCTTCGTTATTTCTAATTACGAAACTCTGACTATGTCAGGTAATTTCATATATAAATAAAATCATTTAATTCTTTGAGTTAGTTAATTCAACAAGAACGTCAATGATTCTGGAAATGTGACTAATTTGACACCTCATGAGAACTATGTCAAAACACATGCTGTAAAACTAACCTCCTGCCACCATTCACGGCAGAAAGAGGTAAAACGTTAAAAACGCACTGCCATTGCTTTGTTCATAAAAAAGGAGAATAATAAACTATTCTCTATTTTCCTTTTGAAACCAGCAGCGACATTCAATTCAGCTCCACGGATGCAATTAGTGACGCGTTATTAAGGTATGAATAGCAATATATAGCTCATCCAATAGTTTTCCGTTCGCCCTGGCTTTTATACGGTATTCAGGGAAAATGACGAGGTACTGAGAAAGTTTTTGTAAAGGCATGAAAAATTTGTAACCAAAATTGAAATTTCATGTGGGTGATATTTAGCATAATTTTTGTTCAAAGATATATTATTTTTTAAAGTTTCATTAATGAAAAGAATACGAAAGAACAAAAGAATAGAATATTGGGTTTAAACAAACTCGTGTTGCTTTTTTTATTACTGCAAAACTATATTCATAGCACAAGACAATTTTTTCTTCAAATTGTAAGTATTGGTACTCTATAACATGCGTCCCATGGGTTGTAAGGCTTGATACGGGTTACAAAGCACATGCAATCGCATCGATAGTCGATCGACCCTCTCGGAAACCAAATTGATTGCCGGATAAGTTCGGGCCCACCTCTCTCAGATGCCTGATGAGGCGACTAGCAATAACACGTTCAAAAAGTTTGTCCGCCTCATCAATCATCACCAACGGTCTGTATGATGAAGGACACCCTGCGGGGCGACCTGGCTTCTTCAGAAGAATAAGCTTGCCTGTCTTCCACTGTCTAGGGACCAGCCCCGACTCCAGACAGGCATCAAATAGCCTGCGGAACCGGTCCCCTAGCTCACCTAAAGCGAGCACCCAGGCGTAAAAACCCTCTCGGAGGAGGCGGTGGCCCAGGGCGGGGTGATGTTGGCTGTTTCGCTCGATATAGCAAACGCCTTCAACTCCCTGCCATGGGCTAGCATTAGGGAGGCACTAAAGTTCCATAGAGTGCCTCTCTACCTCAGCCGGATTGTGGGGGACTATCTCTCTAATAGGTACATATCGTACCCGGTACGTGAAGGACACACACTCAGAAGGGAAATGACGTGCGGTGTCCCACAAGGGCTCGGTTCTCGGGCCGCTCCTGTGGAACATCGGATACGACTGGGTGTTGCGGGGTGATCTCCCCCCAGGAACTACCGTGATCTGTTACGCGGATGACACGCTGGTCACGGTCCGGGGGGACACTTATGAGAAAACTGCCTGTCTTGCCACGGAGACGGTGGCATTGAGACTCTGGGACTCCAATTGGCGTGCAATAAAACAGAGGTAATTTGTTTTCACGGGCCGAGAAGGGCGCCGCCACGGGGGTCCCATATAATAGTCGGTGATACCTGAGTCGAGGTTGGCTCAAATATGAAGTATCTGGGACTCATCCTCGACAGCCGCTGGAACTTCCGCGAGCACTTCACTCGCCTGGCTGTATATTTATATTTATATTTATTGTTATGAGTTGAATGAGTTATCCAGGTTATAAAGCGTTACGAATCTCAATGCTTTTAGGATGTAACGCATTACATATGTATTGACATAAGCATATTTGTGGGCTGTGTCCAACCAAAACCCAACGCTCCAATTTCATTCCTACAGAGAAAAACATCTTAAGTAATGAAATCCTTAAACGTATCTTTGTTTGAGGGCTTATACGAATTACTTAAGTGCAGGTAATAAACATTGATACCTGACAATCCTATCCAAGCAATTCTTTAAGAGAAATCATTACTGAGGATAATGATTTATGCCGTAACCAGAACCAAATAATATGAAATGAAAATGAAATGAAAAAAATGTTTATTCGTAGTCTAAAGCCGCAGCTGAACATAATAAAATACATAAAAAACAGAGAAAAGAAAACACAATAACACTACACCCTAAGTATATGCTAAACTAAACCTAAATACAACATGAAATGCCCGTGCTGCAGCGTAACGAGCTACGAATGGGCCCAGCCTCAGCTTAAGCCGCGCGTGAGCACAGCACTGATATTTCAGTCTCGGCCCTGCCTTCCGTGACGGAAGCCCGGTCAGTCATTTTCGGTTAAATTATTTTTCTTAATAAAATTAATTCTTTTTTAATAATTTTTAATTTATTCCTAATTTACTGACTGTCAAGTATTCGGAATAAGTGGGTACATGAATAAAACGTTTGTTTAGTTAATGAGAGTAAAAAGTATAAAGAAAGAAATGAATTAAAAGGACATATTGGAGGACATATTGGACGCGACACGTGTTTTACCTACATACAGGCCACAGGGCTAATGGGTTTACATATATTCGCCGCCATAATAAATTCGCCATTCGCAATAAATTACAAGTACTAAGGAATCTATGAATATAAATTTTAATTTGTAAACGGCTATTGCTTAACAGTGACCAGCGTTTTAGGAATTCTGTAAATTCGGAACACAAAATCCATTTACAGGTATTTTAAAATTAAAAATTATAATTTTGTTACGAAAGCTACGGATAAGTCTAAAATATTATAATTGTTGATCCTAACATCACAAAAGAAGGATATTTATATGTAGACATAATTGTATCTATTAGATAAATAAGGATTTTGTTTACCCATGAAAACAGGCCTGGTTTGACATGCTGTCGTGTTTGTAAAATATGGTAATGCAGATTATCTTGTGACAGTCTCACTTGGCTGTTTGTAGTAATTATCGGACAATTTCAACACACTCTATACAAAAGAAACTTATCGTTCTTCACCATGTTTCATCAATGCAGACGGAGAATTCCTAATGGTACAGGTCTCTTGTAGAAATTGAGGCCTGAATAATACTCCACCACGCTGCTACAGTACATAATTGTAGAAGGTCTTCTGCCAGTCGACGGGCCGCAATGTGGTTTAGCAATGTCGCGTGGTCTAAATAAAAACTATTTATAACTCTAAAATTATTAAAAATTTTAAAAATACATATAACTGTCAACTGTTGTTGTAGCTATCTGCCATCCAATAAAAAATACTGATTATTTGCAGCATAATTAAAAGCAATTAATTACATACATTTAGGCCAACGTCAGATCAGCTCGATGTGAATCGGGTAGCGAACATATGATTAATATTGAATGCGCGAATGACTGTGATTAACGAGGCCCAATCAAGGAGTTGGAATAACACATTTTAGACGGAGACATTTTTAATTTATAGAAAAAAGAGTTTAATTAAACAAATTATATACAGGTGACTCCATAATCCAGCTGGTAGTTACACTGCTTGTCGAGCGAAGGATCCCGGGTACAATTCCCGGCCGCAACAGATTTTTGTATCCTATGTTATATTTGCGTACGTCTACGGCACCTGCAATATAGGGAATCATTGTGTATGGATACGAGTGTGTGAAATTTATTTACAAATAAAACTGTAGTTGTGCACTTTGTTTGTCTTTGTAAATAAGCCATCATAATCTAACAAAACTGAAAAATATCACGGCTGAGACTCGCATACATCACGCGCCTTGCTAGGTTTTCAATTGGACTACAAGGTTTTCTTATTATGTAGCAATATAAAACATTGTTTGGTTGGTATTATAAACGTTATAACGCATAACTATAACGAGGCCTATAAAAATACTGAAAACTTGTGTAATTATCAAAGTGCTGTATTACTTTGTATTAAAACAAAGCAGTTTCCTTACGGGACTTCAACTATACTTTGAGAAATTATATTATATCGGAGTTTTATAACAAGCATCCATATTATAAATATGTTCATTAATTTAGAAGCAAAAATAAAGCAAGGCACTTCATTTACACAGTGCTAATAGAAGCTAGAATAAAACACAAAATGAATGGATTTCGTGAACTATGAGCTTTAGCTTTATTTTTTAAGATGCAGTGGAAGCTCTAGATTTCAATGCGAAATTAAATTTAGAATCTAGCAACGGAGCAAATTTAATGAAATGTTCATTGACGTACAGAAATCCATCATATCTTGGCATATTTTTACGAATAAATAAGGCCTATCTTTAATTACTTGAAATTATTTATCAGGATTTTTTGATCCGAAGTGTTCACTGCTCGATGTCTTATTTTAATCGTAAGACTGCGTGAAGAATATAGATGGATACGAGAGTTTCATGGATTTTTATCATGGAGCTCATCAAAATGTTATACGCACTTAAATGCTTCAAAGGGCACAAGATTGCTGTCTTCAAGCAGTGTTTAAACCATATCGCAGACCTTCAAGTAGCAACCATCTTCCAACTTGTTGGTCACTGTACTACATATAATACATATGTATATTATAGAAAAATTTATTTCAGCACCGTAAGCGTAAATACTCAGAAAAATAAAAGCATCGTCAGATTTTAACATCAATAAAACTTCTAAAACCTTTTCCTGGCTATAGTTTTGAAGCGTAGTTCGTTAAAAATATCTTGCAAACAATAGCACTTTGTTAGAAAGATAGCAAGAGCGAACTTTTACTTCTCGCTTCTTACCTACATCTTGACCTAAACTCCTGACCCTTGGGAAGAGGAAGTCATATAAATTAAAATAAAAAGTTTAAGAAACCTGTCAATACTCTATTTTACAATTATGTTTGGTTGTAAGTACGTAAATTATAAAAAAATCACTGCAGCTGACAGCGACCAAAGCTAAACAATAAATTGACCTATATAAGTATATAAATACCTTTATGAAAAATACTATGAATTTTATTTCGAGCATACATATAAAGTCGTATATCCTCTGTATATAATAAACGGAACCTTATGACGACATGTTTTTCAGGTCCTTAAATACACAAAAGATATTATTATGATTGCTTTTATTTTCAAATAATATCAATTTTCAAATAAATTAATATTAAATACTCATGGTACTCACATTTTTTAAGTTGTTTCAAATTAAATTTTTGGAAAGATTAAAAAAGTCATGCCCTATATTTATTGTGCATCAGAAGTTGCCATGTATACTAAGATGTTAATAAAACGACATATTGCCACTTGAACATCCATTACAATCCTATAAGTATATTCAAAAATAGCAACACCTTTAAGACAAACGACGTGTCGAATTTAATTTAAATTTGTCTCGTTCTATTATAAACATGTATCTAGTGAAAATCAAAGTGTTTAAAGTAATATTCGTATTTAATCAAATCTTTCACAGAAAAGTTCACACACTCACTCGCCCACATATTATTCCCTGCACAGCGGGTGGCATGGCCATACACAACGACATTAGAAACACCCATAACCCGAGAAGAAATCATTTTCTGTCACATAAATCTCTACCTCAGGTGGATGTCGAACTTGAGTCTCTTATGAGAGAAACTGAGAGGCCATCGAAACTTTTTTAACTTCACTGGCGATTAAGCTTCACGGGTGCTGTTTTTAAGTAATGATTTCCGCTCATCGAGATTGCGTTATTAGCTTGAAATAAGGAAGGGTCAACGGAATAACTACACAGTAATTAGATGACTCAAGACCAAACCGGTCTAAACGTTCGCGCAATATAATTTAAAAATGTATAAAATTCTAGGAAACTTCAACGACTCTGATGACTTAACCGTCAGAAAAAATCTATTACAACATAGGAAACCAATCTTCTTAATTGCATAACTACACCGATTAACATTTTATTTTTGATCGTGCTATTTTATCTTTCTATTTTTGTAAATCATCTTGTCTTTACTGGCAACCTCGAGTTTAAAACACCTGCGTCCATTATATTTTATCTCATTATCTTAATATCTAATGATCACATAACGTTTTATAAATTTTTCCATATCAACCATAATCAGGCAGCTACCGATATTAGGATTTCATATTATATTACGGCTATGCACATTAGCGTTATATACATATTTCTTCATTGGGTTCGTTTTTTAATATTTCTTGTCTCTGTCTTCGAGATCTATTGAATAAATGTTGTCCTAATTAAATTATAGGTCCAAGTCTCCTTATATTCCTTTTACCAACTTTTGCGCAATGCATCAAGAATTTTCTGTTTTAACTTTATATAAATGAATTAATTTGGTGGCTATGTACATATGATTTCAAATTAGATCTCTAAGATGACTATAAAACACTTGTAGTAGATAAAAATCCTACACAATTTGCATCTCCGCCTACAGAAGTTTCAATTACAAGTGTTTCAGGGTTAAAGTACCTACCCTAAAACACATATGTTTTAATCACAGCCAAATTATAAAATGGTTAAAAAAATTTATACTTACTAATTGTTTCGTGAGTATTTTGCACGTTAAATGATTTGAAAACCAGTTAAAGTGACATTCATTAGAGTAAATGAAATATTTTTATGACTATTAATTGATGGGAGGCATTCAGTCTGCAAAATATTTAGGATAAACTTCATGAGTTTAAACAAAGTGCGCATCGTACGAATTTCTAACTTTATTATTGTTAAATACTAATAACCCGCGCCCACACTTCGCTTTATAAAATTCTGCGGAAACAGATCCATTTTTCGAGATGAAAAATATTCTATGACCATATATAAGTTCCAAATACATCCAAAATCATTTACATATGTTCAACAGACATATATAAATTACAAAAATATATTTTTAGGCCACTACATAAATAACAAAGTATATCTACATTAAAGTGTATTCAAAATATCTCACCTACAGTTTTGTTATTGGTATTTAGGTAATTTTGGATAATCATAAATAAATTACAATAAACGTTTACACACTCACACGCCCGCACTAGGGTTGCGGGTGGCATGAACATCACAAACACCCCTGACTTGAGAACAAACATATATCTATCACATAAGTGTCTGACCCGGCCTCGAATCGAACCCGACCCCTCGCTCGGCAGGCAGTCTCACTACTAACTGGGCTAAGGGTTCGTTTATAATACTATGTGAATTGAAAAAAAAAACTGGCATAAATAGAAAACAAATGTCCAGAGGTGATAAATAATTACCAGTGTTATAAACATGAGTTTCATTAGGTTCACTGCGAAGACATCGTTTCTGACATGACAATGCATTCTCATAGCTTCTACATATAAAGTGCCTGTCTCAGTTTAGTTAACTTTTAATTTAAGAGAATATGACATAGTTAAGATTAACTTTAATTATCGGTTTTTTCTATATGATTACTGCTGCTAGGCTAGAGTTGTAATTGTCGTATTGAGGAGCTGGTTGACAAGCGGTTTGATTGCTTCCGTTTTAGTTGGCAACGCGTCAGTGATGCCCGTGTTGTTACGAATGTACATGTCACTACTATAAAATACTATTTAAAAATCACCTATCAACTGACAATAATTATATCATTGATATTATAAGTAAACTAGAGAGTTCAAGACTTTTAGGGACAACATTCTTAAAATCCATAATATTATAGGTTTTAAATTCCGTTCAGTTTCTTATAATAACTTTGAGCCTCGATCGATACGAAGCTTAAAATATGCATGTCTAAGCTTAGCGGAGCGTCGCTTTGGTGCTTTTAGATCATGTACATAAAGCTCCATCATAAACTCTTTGCGAGTTATACACTGTTATTCAATATTTTCGGAGTTACAAACTAGATATTTTAACTGTTTGTGCGAGATTCTGTATTGATGTATTTTTCAGGTTTCTTATAGCCTATAACTATACAATCGATAGACTAGAAAGTATAAGATATAAAAACCTCGTTTAATATTCCTTTAATGTGACAGGTGTACTTATCTATACTAATATTATAAAGAGGAAACCTTTGTATTTTTGTATGTTTGTAAAGAATAAACTCCAAAACTTATGAACCGATTTTAAAAATTCTTTCACCATTAGAATGCTACATTATCCCTGAGTAACTTCGGTAACGTGAACCAAGGTGTAAAAAAATTACTTAAAATTTTCTTTTAACGCATACGCTGCGGAAGCTGTTGATGATAGAACAAAAAATGTTCTACAATATTAGAGAACATATCAATATCTACTAATAACTGTAATACTATATATCCAGCTATTGTAGTTATATCACTATAACCACTTTTTACAGTTCAAAAGCTGACCAAAATCAGACCATGATAACCATACCCTCGTATTAATCTCTATCCAAATAAATAATTTTACATTCAAAACTGTTTCAATAACTATAGATAACTTTTTGAATTACTCAAATCGGACATTCTGTTCAGAAGATTTTACGAATTTAGGAAAATAAACACCGCCGCCGCCCCCGCGCAATGACCAGTGTGGCCCACGCAAAGCAGCCGTAACGTAGGCCGGCGAACAAGGCGACGAGGGAGCGGGCACAAGATGTGGGGCGGGCACATCTATGAAATGGATAGTCGCGCGGTCGGCTCCTTACGCAGTGGACACATGCAACATTGAATATTTTGACTATTTTCACAGCATATGTACATGTTACAAAGAAAAAAAATACATACCTACGTCCTTTATAAAGATAAAATAATAAATATATCTCAAATGTTTAAAAATAGAAGTACACCCGTGCAAAGCTGGGGCGGGCCGCAAGTATATTATAAATAAAAAAATATATATTTTTATATTTTTTTTCTGTTCATCTGTTTCTTCTGCGTCGCAGGTCGCGTGCAATTGCCAGACCTCCAACTCGTGTAACTGCCAAGAGTTTTGCGGGTGAGTGGAGCTACTTAGAACGACATTAATATTTGTCTAGTACTCCAGGATCTAGCGACAGTGAGAGCATATATTTAGAATTATTAAAAATGTAATCGGCTATGTAACTACGATAAGGTACTTTTTATCGACGTAATGGAAAAGATTAAGGTAAAATGGATATGGATATGTAATACTTGGAAAAAAATTAATGTTTTATTTTTTAACCTGTGTATATATAAACGTAGAAATACCTTACTATGTATAATTAGATGCATGCTATGTAATCGTATTTTTCTTTGCTTGTATAGTTTCCATCGACGATATACAAGCCACGTCACAATCATTTTGTCTCTATCCATCCGTTCCTATCTCATCTATCACCAGACATTACGTTCAACAACACAAAAATTAAACACTGGTAAATTAAACCGATTTACACGGTCACTGTTAGTCAGTAGACGTGAATTATTATCAATATGAAATATATTTTTTCCATTTCCGTCCATTAAAAATTTAAATTTATGGTCACAATTTAAATTTATATAAATATTCTCAAGCAGGACGAAGTTAATGTATACAGTAAATATATTAAATAAACGTTCACACTACTCAAACGTGGCCTGAACACGTACAAACGAAACATTACCAAGATTTACGGCCTGAAAACAAATATTTGTTTGTCACATAAATGTTTCACATAGCTGGGAATCGCACCCCGGATCCCTCGCTCGGTATACAAGGTCAATACTAACAAGGTCTTTTATTAAGATTAAGAACATCGTACACCACGTAGTTTCAATGCAGACTGACGGACACATAGAGGCCAATCTAATCTAAGAAGAAAAAGCATAAGTCACAAATTTTGTGAAATTGGCTAATGGTAGAAATATTTAGGATATTTAACAAATATTACGATTTACACAAGTGCATATGTTTTTGGCAATATCTAATTATTTCTCAGAAAAAAACAAGATAACCGTCTAATATGAAGTTGAAAAGTACACGAGTAAACACGTAAGATTTCCTTTTCTTATAGGCAAATTAAAAGCAAATTTTTCGTTTATCAAAATCAAAGCGTAAAAATTTAAGCTGACAAAACACAAAGTCTAACTAATGCTAGTGAAGGATATTGAAGAAGTTAAGGTGATGATCTAAGGAAAATATATGTTCGCCCGAAATTTGATATGCGAATATAATATTATACATGACAAGATGTATAATGGATGGAGTTTTGCGGAGGCCATGATAGTGATAAATGATATAAATAATTTATTGTACGATACTTTCCCTCGCTTTATAATGACTAATGAAAACAAAATGAAAAACAGCGTTATATTGACAATGAAGCCATTAAATACAACATTACATTCTTAAATAACATGACAACAATAAATATTATTATCAAACAGACCAGACACAATACGCACAATACGTAGAATATAATTATTATGTCAATAAGTAAGTAGATACTTATGCAAATAACTATTGTTAACATGACCGTGATAAAATATTTGGGCACAATGTTATTGTAGATTGAAATTTCAAATTTATTATGTAAAATTTTCGTAATATTATGTTTCTAGTAAATGTGACAGTTAAGCAATACACGCTATGGTTGGAAGCTAATTTAATACTTATAGCAGTAGATTGAATACGTATTTCGTATAGTATATTATGGTATCGTTGCGATAGCACTAGTTAAGTTTTAAGAGGCCTTTTAGTGGTCTCAAAACTCCTAACATTTAACATACTGCAGCATTAAGCCTAAGAGTATAGATGAGTTGATCATATTCGTTAACTAATATGTACCTACTACGACTGCGCGATTGTGTATGTTCTAAATGTTTAAATAATACGGAAAGATTATTGGGTATAACCAGTAGCAAATTTATTAAAACCACTATGCGCTCATAATTATTTATTAAGATTTTCTATAAAAATACCGAGACATGAAATGCACTACAACTTGGGAAATCTCGAATTTTAAATATCAATATCATTCTTAATTCCGCAGTGACAGCAATGAATATCATAGATTAAAATCTCCCCTTATGATTTCACCGCAAAATCACGAGTAATTTCGATCTATAGATTTGAAAAGTACCGTATAGTTATACAATCCTAATTACACATACTGTCAACTACAACGGCTGGTGTTTGCAATGTGGTCGCGATGTTTTCCGCACTATCTACAATATTACTTGGAAATGAAGCTATGCTTCTTCATACTAATTTGTAAATTATTTCCTATTGGTATTTGTAACTCACGTATTTATATAGTCTGAATATGACTTAAATAACATGGTATGTATCAATGTTTTCTCAGCCGTAACAGCAAACCGCTGAGGCAATTCTGCCTAACGTTTTGATGTACGCAATACAGTATATTTTAGTTTACAATATCGTACTTATACGACAATGTCCACGATTGTACCCATTAGCGCATATCACCTATAGGGTTTCATTAACTACAAATCGTGTTCAATTTATGAATTTCGAGTACAACCCTAAAACACTTAGTATAATAAATTTACGAGAACATTTACAAACATTAAGATTCAATTCCAAATATTTCGGTCACATATCTGTTGTGTATTCTAATTCTAATCAAACCATCCTTTTATTCACACACAAGGCAATCCAATTCACCGTTTTGCAATACCAATCAAGGGGCTTTACCGAGCGAACACGCCGCGTATCATATATAGAGCCCTAATATCACCGTTCGGGCGGAAAATCCGATATCTTGAGCCGGAACATTGATGAGTGCTTAAATATTCATGAGAAGCGACGCGCTCGACTCCGCTCTCTTCGATATCTACAAAATATGACGGCTGTCACGGATGACACTTCAGGTTTAGTAAACTATCTCAACTGGTGTACCGTTTTGCTGACTAAAATGTTGGATAGAGTTTTTTTTTTATTTCTGTAAAGTAAAATAAACGCTCTGACACTAGTAGTAATATCGCATTAAGTTATATATAGCTCGTTTCCTACTTTTTCAAGTATGCGTCGTTAATCCTTTTAGCGTAACAGACGTTGACGTAATTGACATTGAGAGTGACTGCTTAGAGTCAAACAACTTCACATATATATATATATATATACATATACGATATCAAAATCCATCTCGCCGTTTAGTGAGATAAAGAATGGGATTAAGTGCAAACTAAACAGATATATATTGCGATTTGTTGGTAATATTTATAAATAGTTTTTAGACTTACTTAAAATCATTATCATATAATATCTAATATTTTCAGACAAACAAACCGACTCCGATTGATTAAGGGGAATTTCATGGTTTCATCTCCTATTTTTCACCGTTAAGGATAATATTGTTTCTTAAAATTAAATCGGCACCAAACAGAAAATATGTACTCTGAAACAAAAAATGAATTTCCCAAATCGGTAATAAATGTCAGATTTATGAGGTAACAAACTAAAAACAACAAACGAATTGAGAACCTTCACCTTTTTTGAAGTCGCTTAGTCACTGTTTAATTCTACAATCTTAGGAATTTCTAGCTAACACGATTACTTCAACGGTTCTTCAACATTCCGTTATCAACGCAAATACCAAAACTACAACGTGTGCATAAACCCTTAATTTTGGCACGTCACTTAACCTTAAGATACGTGGGGAGATTATCATTACTTACCATGTTGCTACCGTTCACAGCGACCATCTTGAGCTATGACATTGATGAATACTTAAATATGCATGAGGGACGCGACGCGCTACAAACAATAGCTGTCACTCATGAAACTTGCACGGTTCGGGAGCCTGGAAACTATTACAACCTTCTTAAGTACGAGTGTAACACGTTTGATATACAAAATTTAACGTTTGTATAGCTTAATTTACCTAAGTTTAGTTTGTATAGTTTTAAAACTGAAAACTCGATTGAAAAATAAAAGTATGTTTAGAGAAGATTTGAAAATACACTGCTGGACAGAAAACATGAAAGAATTGAGGCAATTAAACAAGTCCCATTTTTCAGCTCGCTACGGTACACATTTATGATGGTAGGGCTTTTAATCTACCTGGGGTACTACCACTCTCCTAAAATTGAACCATGAAATGAAATGAAAACGTGTTTTGGTACCAATGCTAGGTTTCTTTAGGTACTTCCAGGGTTTTGTAATAGGACGGTAATGCGACGATGGCACACCACGTACCGCAGGTGTGTATGGTCTTTTATAATATCTTACATCATATAGTCTGATTTGCAACATCTGCCTTTAACTGTTAGCATAAAAAGAAATGGGAAAATCTTTTATTTATAAGATTAATATTTATTATTTATTTGTTTAACATAACTGTAACTTCAGGGCAGACAAATTTATGGAAATTTCAATCACTTACTTATTTTGCTTACCAAATTATAATCGTATGATAAATATGAACATGATAAAGATATATCAGTATACGGTATATGACATTCAATGTATACATATAATAAAATTGTAACTGCTCGCTTTCTGTACGCAAACGGTTTAACCGATTTCGTTATAGTTTTCCGTAATGTATTGCAGTAAGCATCATTGAATATTTAATGCTTGTTTCATTTAAATCCGGTCATAAATTAATATATTTCAAATTCACAGAACGAGAAAATCCGATACTGAAACAATGCAGGTGCTTTGTCTAAACGTAAGGCTTAGTTTCTCTAAAGCAAAGCGAGGGCAGTTTGCTAGTATGTTCCATGCTTAAGGAAGTACCAACATTGATTTTGTTTTCAATTCAATTCTAAATATTTATAACGATAGTACTACAGGCCATAATAAAACTACTTAAAAATATACAAAATACACTCTAAATTTATCTATACGCCATTCTAGAAGCAAATGGTAAATCTGATAAATTAATCGGGTAACTATTCATTAACGAATTAACATTCAGTACAAAATTTAGAACAGCGATTTCGATAAAAACTACATATAATGAAATTCCAGCAACAAATTGCTTGGCACTTTGTGCTTTAGGCGCTTAAGGTACTAGAAATTTAATTACTGAACACTACACCACTTTATCACATAAAGCTTGACACGCAGACAAAGATAAAGTTTAAATTTATATTTATTGTCCATAATACAGATTATAATCACGCCCCTAATTACTTTATTTAAAACTGTAAGATCTAATATCAATACAATTCAGTCTTAATCTGGTTACATTGACTATTTACTTCCAGTCAAGGAGGAAAGGACATTATCTGTAAGGAAAATAAAATTTCTTTACCATTGTAGCTATGAATGTATTTTTTTCTTAACATCTTTTCTTAACAGAAAAATATTTTTAAAAGTTATAATCGTTTAAAATGTATGTTATGTGCTACTTATACACGGATACTATATGATGGTGAGTGGTTGCTATTGATAGTAGGTACATATGTGACATCCAGCACACAAGAACAATGTGTTAATATCTTTAGTAATAAAAAATGTTGCTGCAGACTCTCTTCAGTATCGTGTACTGTATTGGTTGGGTCATAACGGGACTCGGTAAATTAAATATGTGGACTGTATAACTGTGGCTTTAATGTCGCGACAATATATAAAATCAGTGCCTGTAGCCAAGCGCGTTGTGGAGCGAAGTGAAGAGCGGCGGACAAGGGCACACCAGCCGAGGTATGCTCCCCGGCCTCCGCACCGTTCCCCTCCGGTCGCCTGTCGTAAGGCGAGGTGCGCCGACAGTATGGTAACAGGTAAGTGAACATTAAGTTATTTACTACGTTGAATTGTAATATTTATACTAAAAGAAAGAAAAAAAATTCAATAATTAGAGAAGGAAAATATGGGCAACATTTCTCCACAGTTTTGTTTATTGTTAGAGATAACTCAAGTCCGCAAGTCGCCAGATAATAAATTTACTGGTTTTATTCTGTCAGGCTGAGATAATTAATTATCATAAGTGATCGCCGAGTGGTCGAAATTTGATATGAAGATACCACACGTTGTTACAACATTAATTTAACATTAATTTGATTATAATATTAATTCAAAATTGCATATATGTTCAACATTAGTTATACACCTTTTTCAGTACAAATATTTTTTGTCGTTCATCGATAGTTCTGCAACTGCAAATTTCAATTCCAAAGTTCCTATTTCTAAATCGGATTACAATAAAAATAGAACGTTGAGGTGAATATCGAGGCGGTATCAAGCTATTATCATGCACTTGGAAAATTACATTCAGGTATTGGCACAATCCTCTGCCAATACGATCTGTCTATCTGGAATTCTCTCGGGTACATGACACGATACGTGCATTTACCTCAATATATTAACGGAGCCATCATGAATGATAAATATGTGGATCTATTATTGGTGTCACACACCACACCACAGTGTTACTAAATCAAAATGAGTGAGACTTTCGTATCTGATATTTTAAACAAGTTTAATTAAGCTAGTTTACAATTCGATTCAACTTTTGATATATTTATTTACAGCTCTAGCTTAAACCCATTAGCGTATGAGATTTAGTATCAACAATTTTTTTAAACAACACATTACACCGATTATAGTCAAATTAAGACAGAAAGGCAAACACCAGTACTTAGAATAAATATTTAATAAACTTTCGTGCTTCTAAAGAGACGTTAACCTGCCAATCTTGATTATTATCTTTCGATGACAATCTGAAGAGTTTTGGATGCTTAAATTGTCTCTAATTAATCCACCTAACAACGTATCGATAGATATCGAAGAACGTTCTTGGCCTCGTCAATTATGAGGAGAGAGTCGCACCGAGCAAGGGGGTCACAAGTGGGTCGAAGCCATGTAACCTTCCATTGTAAAGGTAAATGGTAAAATATACAAATTAAACGAATTCTTACACAATAAAAAATTTATAACCTAATAGATTATTATTAATTATGCACAAGAATCAATAATGGTATAAAAAACATATACAAAAATATACAATAACATTCCCAAGAATATCAGAAACACAAACATAAAGGACTGCATAATATATTCGCACCTTTAGAATTAAAATGACTTAACTCAAAATTCCTGAAATTCCAGATTTTACTATAAATTTACTTAAAAATGCCTACTCTAAAACCCCATGGTGAAAAAGAGCCCGAATTATGAGTGAGAAAGGGAAAAAGAGAAAACCTTATACATCAGTCTCTTTAAATTCACCCAAGACCATACATTTTTGAAAACTTTCTTCGTCATATCCCATAAATTGCAATTTTTGAGTTAAGTCACTTTAATTCTAAAGGTGATATGTTGACTTTCTCAAACATTAAATTAGTATTAATTTACTTTACAACAATTCTCAAACATAATTTTCTCAAACAGTGTCGACTGTCATGGTTCTGTTGACAAGGAGCTAATAACAAAACAAAATTTCTTAAGACTCTCTATCCGTCTATCACAGGAAGTTTACTCGTAATATTGATACATAAACGAATACTGTAAAGTTCCTACATGTATTCTTTAAACGTTCTTCGCTCTTTAGTAACTGAAATATTTATGGTTAGATTTAAAAAAAAACATAAACAAGTTTCAAACTATATTTCTGAAGTCAATAATTAATGAAATATACTCTTCCAAAGTCATAGGACATGTACATACTCCTCCTTCTAACCGCTCACCTATTAAGTGTAAAATTCAGAAAATGATTCGAGGAGACAGCGCTTCCAATGAACTATTTTAACTTAAGCAACTTCAGAATTAACTTTGCTATTTACACAGTACTACTAAAAAGTGCCAACTTAGTTTTTCTGAATATAAAGCAAACCTCATTAACGTTACGATTACGGAACAATTGCATATGTATTTCGTCACGCAGTGCCCGTTTTTGGTGTTCCATTAACATTACCATCATTATAAAATCATTGCAGCCGTGCAAACTTTGTCTCTTTTCAATTGTAATGTCGACGATAAAACTATCCAAAACGGTCTATAATGTTAAATTATTATAATCTCTGTTCTAATGTATGTAATTGAATATTATTATTATCTTAAGGAGATATAGAATTTTTAATTGATACTTTACTTTGTAATCTGATCGGATTTAAATATTTCTTCTTTAATTTAGTCAAGAATTTACTAATTTTATTCGATTCAATTTCTTAATGATAATTGTACGAGCGCGAACCGGTTATCGACTACCTGCCGGGTTGCGGGAGCGCAGGATGAGACGCACGGTGTGTAACTAAAGACTGCTTCTGACCGCCGAAGACACTGCGCGCGCGCATCATTCGTACGAAGTTACTTGTATCGATTTTCCATCAACATTACAATGTTTACTGTCCACTTAACCATCGTTTTATTGACAGACCCCAACAATAATTGTTTGGTTTTTAGTTTTCATTTTGTCTTAAAAACATTTTGCTGCGATAATAGTTGTTGGGGAGAACTCCATATTGAAATAAATTAAGTATTATTTTTCCGCTATTTTATTACTTAACTCTGTCGAATACTAATAACAATTCAACTATTCATGAATCCTAACTGCCCTTTACAATTAAAATATATAAATTACACAATGACGTAACTTTAAAATCATATGTTAAAACTTTTAATAACTTTCTAAATTCTTCGTGGTTACATTTACAAAATACTACTAGTATTCCGCCATCATTTCGCTTCAGAAAACGCATTGTTTTAGAATAAGATTTACTAATTATGTGAATTAGAAAAATCTAATTTATTATAATAACAGCAGACAGGAAGACAAGATTAGATTTACTCTCTTCTTACTAGAATATCCATAATAACTTATATATAATATCCCGCGGAGACAGGTTCATGTCCCGGGATAAAAAATATCCTTGATTATCACCCACAATATAAGCGACTAAAATGCCAAGTATCGTCCAAATCTTTTCTGAAATTTGATTGTTATATGTGGTCAAAACAGATAGATATAAATTCCAAAAAATATACCTTTTGACATCAGTAGCAAAGTCTACCTACATTATAATTTCCAAAAATGATTATGTGTACGTAATCGATCCCGTTCCAGTTTTATTATTAGTACAGATATGTATAGTGTGTGTTAATTATTTTCATATATAAAAACATATCGACATATCGATGTACACGGATATCTTTTGGATAAGCCGCTGCCAATACTCAGCACTTCGATATTTAAAAGGGTTTGGTTTCCTAGTAACAGCTGCGAACTAAAATAAACGGAGCGTCCTTGACATTTCGTTAGAATGTTCTACACGTCTAAACTTTAGTACAGAGGTACGCACACAATAGAATCCATTGAACACTATGAGTTCACAAAATCGTTAGAATAACAATATTTCTACATCACGATAAGTAACGAAAACTTTTAAATCCATTGGTGTGGCTAAAGAATTCGGTTACGCCTCGTATCTAGATCTGTTACAATAAAACTATAATAGTATGAACAGCATAAAATTTATTGAATATGGGTTAAGTCATGGTTATTTCGTATATAGTTGGTAAACATGCTTTGAGGGTAAGTGATCACCGCCGCCAATGGAAACAAAGAACATCAAGATATTGTTAGGCAATATAAAAGCGGAGAAGCTGCTTGTTAATTGACGCTTTAACAAAAACATTTCTCGGTTCAGGTTACGAAGGTGGTTAGTTAGTGGGTTTATTTATGTATATAGATACATAACTTACACAGTAATTACTTACACTACTATTATAATTATACAACTAAATGATATCCAGCTATATATCTATACCTATTGTATTTACTTGTACACACATATGTACATACATTGATATACTTTATACAGGGCTTGGAAGTTGTTTAGGTAGCTTTTAAAATAATAAATTAAATTTATTTTGCCACAATATAAGAACGTGTTCTTTGGTTAGATGTATAAAATTCTAACAACGCCGCGCCCACACATTTTATGTATGGTATTTTAAGTGTAATAGAGTAACCTTCATTGTACAGCTTCTATAACAAGGATTTGAAATGAAATTAAAGTAAAATCTTTTTAAATATATCCCGTCATATTTAAGCAACTTACTAACGGTTCGAGCAACACTTTTAATGACAAAGATAAAGTGGTGATAAGCAAATCATATGAAGGAAACATTATCTATCGCAGTAAATAATATGTTTCACATACGAGCTATAGTTCCAGCGGACATTGTTTTGGCATTTCATAGAACTACTAGCGATCCGTCCCGACTGCGTTCGGGTTCAATAACTAATTATTAATGATACATACCTACTTAAAATATATTACCCATGTCCATCCGGAAAAATGTACCTTTCAAATGGTAAAAGAATGTTTCAAATACGTCCGTGGTTTCGGAGATTATTTTTCTGTATATACACAAATTTACAAAATTGTCACTAATTCTCTCATTAATATGAATATCTTTGTTTATTCAAACAACAGTATGAATACGTCTATACATAATTTATTATTAAATCGACAGCACCGCCCAACGGATGCTGGAATAATTATAAGCCATTGATTAACTCGATAAAAAATTGTATGGAATATTTATAATCCCAGTTAGTTAAATCGTTCAAAAGTTACATTATCAAGAGACGCGTAACGATTACACGTTTTTGTAATTAAGGTAAAGTATTATTAGTAAAATTCAATCTGATTGCAAAATCATGTAATAAAATTGTATCGTGCAAATGCTAAGTGTATTTGGTAATAGCTTACGGTACTAAACTTACTTTAAAGGGGATCTATTTGGTACATTCGCAGTTGCAAAACCGCGAATGATTCGCCGCGGTTTTTGTACTTAGAGATAATACTAGCTCCTAGTATAAGGTAAGACAGACTAAATAGTACCATTCAATTTAATAACAAAACTGGGTCTATACCGCAAAAATATATAACAGTATCAAATTCGGCTGGCATAATAATTAAGTAACAGGCACACTATCAAGGCTGTTCGGGTTCAAAACCCTAATAGCTACCTTCAGTTTTGCAACGCACCTTGGTCCAGTTTCTAAACTTTAGAGTCAAAGTACAAATTATTTAAGACCTGTGTGCCTTGTAGCATGACGATAGCGTTTGATCTAGCTATGCGTACGAGGAATTTCATACTTGACTCGCTCATGAAAGATGAGGTCAGTTTCACGCATTATCCGCTC
This sequence comes from Megathymus violae, assembly GCA_003671415.1. NCBI lineage: Eukaryota > Metazoa > Arthropoda > Insecta > Lepidoptera > Hesperiidae > Megathymus > Megathymus violae. Next base: position 3,314,186 of record PDGT01000010.1, read on the forward strand.
TAATAAATGTCAAAAAACCCTTTGTTGAAGTATGTCGTGTTAAAATTACAATTTGGGACAGTTGTTTCATGTAATTATATTTAAGAATGTAACTTATGACTTAATTGGTTTCGTGTTCAGTCGTATTTAAATCGTTGCTCTTTATGTAGACTATAGACTTTATAATTGCTACCAGGTACTTTAACTATTTATTTAGGTGAATTCAAGGTGTAATAAATTAATTTAAAACTGATATATGAACTGCATGATACTATTATTTAATTCTATTTAACACCCCTCACTCACCCGAATTACATACATTACGTCACTAAACTCTATATATATGTGACAAATTTGAAAACAGACGAATGTATTGGGATCCAAACAAATTGGTATTTATCGCTGTCTCAGCATTTAAAAGACCACAAGAAGTTATATTTTACACAAATAGGTATTTGTTGCTCTCTTTAAATTCCTTCAATTGTGTAATGTATCTACTTGTCCTGTTTAGCCATATTTGGGATACGGGCGATATCTGTTATCGGTTTCGTAATAGCGTCTGTTCGAATACAGTAACACTACAAATCGTTGAATGATTAGAATATGGAAGGTATCTATCAAAGGAAATCGTGAGTGACCTTGGTATGAAATGTGGTGATTCATACGTAGAGATTTTAAATAAAAACTCGTTAATGTATTAAAGATACGCAATTACAGTTACGTAGTATCGCAGACTATGACAGAATGGATCTAAATAGCTAATTTTCTACGTATTTATTAATTATTCTTAACGCTAATAACTAAATAAGATTACGCTTAAAAATTAATGAACGTAAAATGTGTCGCTGGAACTATTTTTGTTCATGAAGAAGGCAATTAAGAACCGCACAGAAGAAAGGTATGCTATATATATATATATATATATATATATATATATGTGTGTCGAAAATGGTCATTAGTATAGACGTGAAACGAAACTCACCACGATATCCGAGTGATGGCAGCACCGCCGCGATGACGTCGATACTCGGCTAACATCGTGCTACAACCTATCTAGCCTAGCTAGTGGAATTATGCCGGATGAAGCCTCAGTTTACATTCTGCGGTCGATGAGATCAGTTCCTCCGCACTGGGAACTGTTACTGGTTTCGTTTGCCTGGTGTGAAGTGTTTGTTAACAATTAATTAAAAGTCTTAAACGATTATACGCCCACGCTATGTTCGACAATGCTGCTGAAACTACTGGCATCGCCGACATATATATATTTTCAAAACAAACTTTTTTTATATACTTTGAGAATTCCGCACTTAACTTCTAGGACATTTATTGTAGTTTTTTTTAAAGCGAACTTTCTTAGGTACCGATGTGGATAGTTAATTTTAATGTGACACTCGGTTGTATTGTACAAGGGATGGACTTAGACGATTTAAAGTTTTGTTAACAATAACGAAATTTGAAAACATCACAATTTATGAGAATTACATAAATAATATATCGATAGTTTATGGCAGCTCGTGATCACGAAAAAATTCTTTCCGGGATTGTAAAATTATAGCGACTAGCTAAATGGCTAATTGCTCTGTCGTGCTTGATTAATTATATTTGTTTTCAATATTAATAGAAATGACACACTGAGATGTTTTGAAACATGCCAAACAAACTTACCAAATCGACGAGTCAAGAATTTATAGATCTCTTGTTGACTCGTTGAGCATGCAACCAAAATTTATAAAACTGCACAATCACATTATAAATTCTTTTTATTTTTTCATATTTATCACAAAAAAAAATGTTCTCAAATGCTTTGAAGAACATCACTTCTTGAATAAAGCTATATTTTATTAAAATTGTAGAAATTATATGATATTCATTCATTCATTTTTTCATAATAATGAAGGAAACGTTAAAATAAATAATCGATTTAATACTTGAAAGTCCTAAAATAATAACATACAATCGTTTACAATTTACAAACCAGCGATCGTTAAAATTAACAACACTCGTATGTATGTGCAGAACAAACATTGTAAACTTCAGACATTGTCTATTAAACAAGATCCAAGCATTTATATTTAACGACTTAATAGTGTGTTGTATACTAGACATCTATTGAATGCTGGAAACTCGTACTTCCGTTCCTATTCAGTTTCATAGCACGTGCCACATAAATGTCCAATTTACGCATAGCGATGCTTGCGTAAAGGCTGACAGGTGTTTGTTCACACTGCTATTATCACCAGTTATAAGATTTTCAGTCGCAAGATTTTCGAAAGATGTAAGTTTATGCTTATTTTATTGTCAGCGGAGGTTAATCAATGTGTAATATGTACACCAAAAAATTTACAAATAACATTTTTATAAAATAATTACGTTATTTTACACTTTCCGTCGCTTTTATTGGACTACTTAGGTCTACTTTCAATAGTCATCGAAGCTGATCAGCTGCTGTTGATAGACTTCATACAAGAGAGATTACGTAGAACTTTCCATAGTACTTAGAATAATTCTCACAAAGTACTACTCCTACTCATCACTCATAAAAGTGAAAATTCATTTCTAATATGCAACTAGCTTTGAAAAGTGATCAGAATTAGACGGATTCTCTTCTGCTTTAAATACACATATGTATACATATCATTAAAATTATATTTTACGAACATTGATTTGCCTCCAAACAAGATTTAATCTTTCAACTATTATATTAGATTTCAATTTCAAATCAATATCAATCTCGTGCACTCGTAAATAATTTCCAAGCAATAGAGATACTAAATATATTTTATCATTAAATTTAGTGCATGCAAAGTCTTATAACAAGATATCTAAATCGCTTAAAATTATCTATCTGTTTACCACAATCTCCTTTAAGATTTAAATCCTAAAGCATGCCAATAAGGACAGTAGAATTTCGACACAGGCCAATGATTACGCGAAATAATTGTCAATAACGGACGGGCGTGCTGTTTCCGATCTACCTGAACGTATAAAACTAAGGTCTCTATCACACGAAAGCGGAAAATAATACATCTATAAATTTCATAAAATTTTAACTGATCGCTTTTTGTTCATGAAAGATACTCGTATAGACGAAAAACTATTATTAGTGGCATTATTAATTGCAATAGAACCCAAAACAATAGTTGCTACAAGTTGTGTCTATTTGTCTGTGCGTTTGTTCGCACTAATGTCATTTTGTTATGGTTTTTACTAATGTATTGCAGTAAGTATCACTTAGTGTTTAAAGTTCGTTTTTGTTTTAATCTATTCATAAATAAAAAAGTTATAAATTAATAAATTTAAAACAAGATAGGTGCAATTTTTAAGCGTAAGGTGTAGGTTTTCTGAAGCGCAGAGAAGGTGGTTTACTAGTAAAATAAACCTTATAAGCACCTCGAAGGGACCTCTAAGATAAATATCGGCTCTGGACGGGACTCGAAATCGGGAAGCTCAATTCTACAGAAAGATAACTCCCATTTCAGCTAAATGAAATGCATTTTCATAATAGTCACACGATGCTTCTTAACATTTGTGATTTGGTTACAGTTTCTTCTCTCATAACTATATAACCCTAACGCTATCAACAAGTTTGGCCTTGTTAAAGAAAAGCGGACTTCTAAAATTTCCCTCTACAAAAATGCACTCAAAAAATTCTGGCTTGCTAGAAATGTATATTAATAATACATAATTTACACGCTTTACATACAATTTGGAGCGGAATTTTATACTACGCAACTGGTATTGATCATCTTGGCACTGTTCCAGCCAATACATTTCACCGGAATAACAGAATAACATACAATACAGTGACACATGTGGTATGGGCGGTGGTAGTCCACAAACCGTCAACGATTTTTACAAAACAGTTACGGATAGTTAGCTAGTGTTGCGCTATATAGTCTAAAAATAACGATAGTATGAATAATGTACTCAGAATGCATAAAGAATAGAATAGAATGGAATAGAATAAAATAGAAAATATTTATTCAGTTTAAGACTTCACATCTATTACATAGTTAGTCTTAAGTATTATGTTAGACACACTAGTCTATTTTATAAAATTATAGGAACAAAACATCTTAGTCTTAATTTGTGCGTTTGCTAAACACCAAATAGTATTTTTTTTTCCTTAAAAATATAGATACAAAACATATTTCCAGTGTTAGAAACAGAAATACAAAATATTTATTCAGTTTAGGACTTAATATCTGTAACAAATTTAGTTTTAAGTATTATTTTAGAAATTAGCCTATTTTATAAAATTATAAAAACAAAACATCTTAGCCCTAAATTGTGTTAGCTAGACACCATATAAAGAAAAAAAAATCTCCCTAAAATTACAGTAGCAAAACATATTTTTTAGTCTTATGTCATGTTAAACACTATCCGGCTCCAAAGCCCGGATCCGGCATCCGCCAAAGCTCAAAGAGCTCCACTGGCCAGTCCAGTCCACTAGCCAATAGAACCCTTCAAGCCTCGACTGACCCCCCACAACGAACTTTGGAACCGAGTACAGTGTATATCTATGCAAAATTATTAAGTATTATAATTGTCTTAAACCAAAAAGGCAATCGGCTCAGCTTATGTCATGTAAGCGAAGGCATACACAACGCTGATTTTCAGCCGATCCCTGAGAATAATAAGAATAAAGAAAAGAAATAAACTTATATAACATTTTATCAATTTTTCATTTCTTTTGGTTCTGTGCTGTGTGAGTATGTGTTCATTAGTGCGTGTGTGTGTGCATGAGTGTGTGTGTGTGTATGTGTAGTGTGTCTATGTGTTTGTTGAGCCATAAATAATGATAAACCCATATATATATATATATATAAACAAATGCCCATGAGTAGATACATTAAGCAATTCCAGGGAAGTTACTCTCTTATTGCTGAGACAGAACAAATATTTTAAGCTTTTTTTTTAAAGTAATAAGTGATTTGATTAAGCGTAAGGGCGGAGGTAAGGTATTCCATATCTTGACTGAAGTATATTTAAAACTTCCTTTAAATGCGTTAGTTCTATGGTTATACATACTTAGAAGCCCTAGACGCGATCGACTAGATCAACATAATCTGGCAAATAAATATTCTAGCTTTTTACTTTTTATGACTCCAAAAAGAAACGCAGCAAGGTGAATATAGCATCGGCTTGACATTTTTAATATTTTATTACTATAAAGATATGAAGAGACATGATTTCTCGGCGGGATATTGAAGCAAAATCGTGCACAGGCGTTGTGAACTTTTTGTATAAGCTTTTTTGTTTTCATCAAAAGTCGCGGACCATATACTATGTCAGCATAAGTAAATCTGGACAAGATTAGGGAATCCACTAGTTTGACGCGAAGCGGGATATTCAGGTAGTCACGAATCTTGTAAAGAACTTTTAATCTATAAAAGCTGTTTTGTGCAATTTCTTTCACATATTCCTCAAAACGTAACTCCGAGTCAAACAGTAGACCCAAATTCTTTGCCTGACTCTTTAATTCAATAGGATTTCCTGAAACTAGTATAGTTGGACTACTTGCAATTACTTTATTAATTTGAAAGCGATTTCCTAAGACTATATAAGTTGATTTTTTGGGGTTAAGCAATAAGTTATTTTTAACTGACCATTCTGTTAATCTACTTAAGTCTTTGTTGATTTTGTTAATAGCAATGTCTAAATCCTTAGGGTTAAATGAAAGGTACAATTGTACGTCATCTGCATAGATGTGATATTTGCAGTGTTTGAAACATTTAACTATCTCAGCACTATAGATTGGATATAAAAGAGGGCCTAAAATTGAGCCCTGTGGTACTCCTCCTGAGCACACACAGGGAGGTGACGTAATGGTTGTACCATCATTCAACTTTAACTCTACAGTTTGTTGACGATCAGTCAGATAACTTTCGAACCATCGAACATCGTTTGCATCGAAACCATAGTACAATAGTTTAGTTAAAAGTAAGGATATATTTAATGAGTCAAAGGCTCTTGAGAAATCAAGTAAAATTAACACTGTGGCCATGCCCTTATCTTGAGCCTCTAAGATATTGCTTGTGACATCTTGCAAGGCTGATGTTGTACTGTATCCTCCCCGAAAGCCTGACTGAAACTCTGGAAGAATATTATATTTTTTTTACATAGTCTGAAACTTGTGAGAGAACAACTTTTTCTAATATTTTTGATAAACAAGGTAGTATACTTATCGGTCGTAAGTCAGTGTAAGCGCTGGGATTATTTTTTTTTTGGAAGTGAGTGTACTATGGTGTTTATCCAGGCTTCAGGGAAAGTAGCTGTTGTCAGAGATGTATTCATTATATGAGTTATAATATCTAAAATATAAGGGAAGCAAATTTTTAACATTTCTAAGGAAATATTATCAGAACCTATAGCATTGGATTTTAACTCTATGAATACTTTTATTATGGTTTCATCTGTGATACATTTGAAACTAAACGATACTAAGTTATGTCTGTTAGATTCGAAGTAAATAAAATAATTCAATTCAAAATAACAAGGTACAGGTAGAGTAAGAAAATGCTTGTTAATATCAGAAGGGTTTAAGAGATGATCAGGAATTGCATATTTATTTTTTGGATGTAAGATATCAATTTTAAAATTTTTCCAAAGTGTTTTAGGATCATTAATGAAACAATTAATTTTAGAATTAAAGTATGCAACTTTTTCCCTAGACAATGCACGGTTAACAATATTTTTTAAATCTTTAAAATAATTTTTGTCACTATCGTTTTTTGTTATTATACTTTTCATATGTGCAGCATTTTTTAATGAAAACATTTTTTTTTTACGGTATCTGTTATCCATGGATATGAGTGTTGTTTTATAAATATTGTCTTATAAGGTGCATGTAAATCAATTATCAATTATATAAAGCTATTTTTGAAGAATTTTACAAAACACAAATATATTGACTGTAAAAATTAAATTGGTAATAAAAAATAATCGTGATTTAAAACGTGCTTTATTTTATCAAAATTTGAACTTATACTAGTTGAAGATGTGAACGATATGAAATACAAGATGTTCACATCGTTTTCAAGTCATGGATCATGGAAACAAATATTATTGGTTTTTATTATTGGTTGATTATACAAACTAATAATCTTTGGAAATATTCGTCGAAATTTAAGATACTGAGATTTTTGCAAAAAACATATTTTGTTTATTACAAAAAAATACGTTATATTTAAATAGGTAGTCTATATCTTAACTTAAATAATAATACGATTTGATTATTAATATTACGAGTTTTGATTAAGTTTTGTTCGCTTTGTGCTTTAGTGTGCCGGAAACTGTACGTCGTTTGTCTACGCCCTAATAGGAAATCTTGCGCGTGTTCGGATCAGGTTCCCTTCCAAAGCAACGATAATTGTGTTGCAATGACCAGATCCAGTTTATAGGAGTAGCGCCTGAGGTTAATGTCGGCCGAGCGACGAGTGTATACTAAATAAAGTGCTATAGATTAAACTGATCTCACTACCTAGAGGGCGAAATTCGTTGCTATATGTGCGCAGTTAAATTCCGGCAACTTATACAAATGTTATAGTTAATAAAATAGAGTTTGAATACTCAAATTGTTTAGAACAATATGATAATGAAAAACTAAATTTATTTCTTGAGTTGAATTTATAAATAAACAAATGTTCACACATTCACACTCTTGAACTGCTCCCCCCCTGTGTTGCAGGTAGCATTGACAGGACATACACAAATATAGCATCTTGCATTCTTCCAGAAGTGATATAAATAATTTTCATTACCAATAATTTTTTGCAAATATGGAAACTAATCATAGAACCTGATCAGAAGCCTTTCTATATCAGACACTATATAAACAATATTTTTAGGGCACCATTAAAAACGGTGAATGTATAATACAATAAATATAACAGGTACATACTCACGATCGGTGGTTATAAAAAAACCATTAAATCCAGTATGCTAACTAATCACAACTGACAACCTAGAAATTAAGAGCCTTTTATCATGTGTTGTACTCGTATGACACACAAAAACTCGATGTATAAGAATCGATCCACACTATCTTGCTGATTAAATCCATTTTCGTTTCCATATAAGATATTATTTTACACTTAACACCGTAATACATTCTTAATAGCGATACCAAAAATATTTATGCTAATAATAAAATTAAAAGGATCGAATGTACACATTAAATATTTTTTAATCATTTCAATGTTGATAAGCTTTGCCATAGACGCCATATTTGTTTTTGTTTACATTTCTGTTATAATGTCAATAAATTTACAAATTAAGATGTATCAATGACTGAAATATCTGAAAATAATAAATAGAACATCGGTTTCACGCAAGTTAGACACTTGCCCTGTAATTGCTTTTGGCTTGAGATGTGGTCTGAGTATTTCATTTTTCAGTTTTTCTTTTCAGTAACAAAGCATTTTTGATACAATATTAAAGGGGAGTTTTAAAGTAATATATATATATATATATATATACATAATACCTAAATAATAAAATGAATTGAGTTGAAAACTAATGTAACATATTTTGTATTCGAGAAATGGCTTAGTTCCCAACGGACATGTTAATAGCTGAAATATTTCTTAAGAGAAAATTCCATTCTATAGTAAAGTGAAGACACCCAATTAGAGTACGATTTATGAACGAAACATTATTTTCTCGAAGCAAAGCAGTACAAGCAATTTCATAATTTTATACTTTTTATTACTACTATAGCAGTCCGACATTAATTAGAACTTTGATCGGGAATCTTTATAATGTTTGTCTACCTTTAGTATTTCAATCTGAAATTGTGAATGCGAAGTGAGAATTTTTTATCACATACATGTTCAAGTTACCCATTTTTAGGGCACAATAGGTACACAGTTAAAATGATATACCATTCTAGATAAGGCTCATAACGCAGGTCCCTGATAAATAATTTATCAGAATTAATGCATATAGTCAATTGAACACGTTAAATTTATGTTTTAAAATTAACGAATTAACCATTAATCAACGTTTATCAGTGCTATTTAAAGTATTATCGCGTAAATTAAACATATATATTAAGAAAGAGTACTGTGTTGCTTGAGATGGAATGTATATGCGCCCGATACGGTATTGACAATTCAATGTTGGTCACTTTAATCTTATAAATTGACTAGTAAACTGCCCTCGTTTTGCTTCGGAAGAACTACGACTTACGCTAAGAAATGGTACCTAAATTATTTTAAATTAATTTATACCTTTTTTATGGACGGATTGAGATGAAACGAATATTAAATATTAACTGATGCTGACTGCAATACATTATTGAAAACCAGAATAAAATCGATTAAGCCGTTTCTGAGATTAGCACGAACAAACGCACAGATAAACAGACAAAAATTTTAACAACTATTTTTTGTGTTCTATTGCGTTAATAAAGGCCCCTAATAATAGTTTTTGTCATATATCCTTCAATGTACAGAAAGCGATCGCTAAATTTTTTATTATATGTGTAAATGTTAATATTACCTATTAGAATTAGAATAACTTTGACAAGTAACTGCCTTAGTACACCGCGCTGGCGGAAGCGGATTGGCAAATTTCACACGCCTTTGAAACCATAGCGTTTCTTAACGACGTTTTTCTTTATCGAAGCAAATGCTAATAAATTGCAAAAATGCACAGACCTTAAAAGTTACAGTGCGTGCAAGATTCTAAGCCTGTCTCATCTCCCTGTGTGGGAGACCAAGTTCAAATCACTAGGCTATAACTGTTGCAATATTATCCATACATATGTAAATAATATGAATATATTGCTTTTTTCATAAATATTTATATATTGTTTATAAAACCGGTTGCAAGAGCCGCTTTGTCAACTGAGTTTTAACTATGTTAAAGTGATCTAGTTTGTTAGTTTTAGTAACTATTAAATACGTAACAAAGTTTATGGTAAATCTTGTTTATACTACTCGTAACTTAACTCAAGCGCTTGTGGAGTACTAAGTTTGTAAGAAATCTTCCAAGCCGATTTTCCCTCGCTTCATCGACTTCAAACTTTAAAAACGTTTGCGATTCCGATAGCATTACAACTGGATTTTATTTTAATAACTGTCAAACGAATAGACGATCCACCACGAGATGAGGTAAATGTCCATAGCTGCTGTCGACCATCGGATAGGTCAGCAACCAGTGGAGCGAATCCGACTAAAGAACGACGTGAGTAAGGCGTTATACTATACTTATAGTTATATATGTACAGTAGCGGCCCTCCCTACTTCGTTCGGCTTAAACACACACACACACCATAATCCAATCCAATATATATTATATAATAATTCCATTATTCATTGGATGTTCGAAAACTTATGACCCTGTATATCCTATAATAGGGACTATAAACAAAACGTTTTACTATCTCTACAGAGGTATACCAGTTATCCGCAATATATATTTTATATGGTCACTGCACAGGCAACTAAGTTACTTTGTGTTTAGACCACTCTATTATTGAAAGCCCTTATCGCTAAGATAATATTTACCTCAATAGTTGGGTATTCCAGATATAATTATGCTTTTCCAGTAAACCGTAGCCTTTAAAGTTATCGCTAGCTTTAAGAAGCTACCTGGATAATTTTTGAAGATTAAATTTTAGCCTAATACTGTATTAACAGCTTGGTGGTTGCAAAATTAGTTCAGTTGAAGTAGTTTCGTATTTCGAAAATTCTCTACTATGTTCTCAAATTATTTCGAATCTATCATATTGGCAAATATACAACGTAATGATCTTAGCTCCTAATATTCTGAAAAATTCATTGTATTAGTTATTCACCTAGGAATCGGCTTGTTTGACCTGTGAGATTACGGAATCATCATGTAGGGTAGGTTCTTGAACTGCGTAGCATTACACAGACAAATGAAAAAAGTTAAAACAAATAGACACTTGTTCACGTGAAAATCGAAATTATTTAACTCAATGTATTGCTGAAACTGCACAAATAAAAGTTTAATTATAAGAACTAAAAATACAACCGATAATTTTAAAGGACAACCGTAACAGAACGGTTGAAATGTGTTCGAGAATAGAATTGATACTTTAAATTTAAATTGCCAAAAATAATAGCCAGCAAAAACTAAGTGCTTTCAAGCAGTATATTCGGTATTATCGCCCATAATAATCGTTACAGTTTGTCGTAAAGCCACCTTTCAATTACCTGTAAAGTTATGCAGTGGGTGTATTTAATCAGTGGACGTCGCACTGCTGCAACAAAACGTTTTGACAAAGATTCCCAATGATAATTATCAATAAGCAAGTAGACTTTTATACGATGTTTGATATAATATTTGTAATACACTATTATTCATCGCAAAAAATGTGGATTGTTATAACCAAACACCATTTTGTAATTTATATGAATGTTAAATATTTTGAATTAGGTAAATAAAAAAACTACTACTGGCGATATCTTAATAATATTATGCAACTTAGCTTCTTCAAACATTAACATTTTTAACACCATAATCCAATTTTATTTGAAATGTCAGTCTGATTATTTCATGTCGTTGGATGGAAGGCCTGTGTTTCAAAAATCTGTACATATAATAAAATTCTAACTGATCGCTATCTGTACGTGAACGACATATGGGTAAAAACATTACTAATATTTTTGTCTGTTTGTCTTTGGGTTTATTCGCGCTAATACCTGAAACGGCTTGACTGATTTTGTTCTAGTTTTCACTAATGTATTGCAGTAAACATCACTTAAACACTTAAAGTTCATTTCATTGCAATTCGTCCATAAATAAAAAAAGTTATGAATGAATACATATATTTGTAATTAACGGAATGAGAAAATCTCATTCCTAAAACAATGCAGGTATTTTTTCTAAGCCTAAGGTAGTTTTTCTGAAGTGAACCGAGGGCATTTGCTACTTTAAAATAAAACTAGTCTGTTATATTTTGGAATTCGTGAGTTTTGTGCGAAACATACTTGATCTAAAACCGATTGCTCCAAAAACTATCTACCGAATGATCTTTATATCAATTGAGATTTATGAGAATGGTCGTTATTTCGATATGACGAAACCTTAAAGAAAGATTCTTCGAAAAGCGTTTTGCCGAATGAATTTTATTTGGAATCGCGATTGTGTGTGTGAATTGCCTTTATCCTGCTATAATATGTATGTGTAAAAAATATTTTTCTAAAACTGTTGAATCTAATTTGGAATGATATTTGTTCTACAATTTATTTTACCTCCAAAACGGTTCTTCGAAAGAAGTTTTACCAGCATCAGATAAAAAAAATCGATGTAGTTTTGTTCAATATGAAGTGTATTTCGGACAAAACATCTATTGCATACCGTATAAGTTGCCTTATTTAATAAATAAACAAGAATAGCAATTACATATATTATTGTGATACTCGCTAGGCCTATGTATCTTAGATAGGATTTTACCATCAAACGCCCGGAAACTCCTGGACCCGACCGAGTCTTAAGTGTCTCAGCTCACAGCCGCGCAGTGTTCTCACTGAAAATACAGTACACCAGAATCACGACGCTTCTTATGTATCTCATAAATTAAATTAAATAAATAAATAATAAATTAATTATTAATTAAATATTTAATTTAATGTATTGTATGTCGGTGTTCCCGGCTGCTTACGATGTGGGAGTCTTCAAGAGGAGAGTAAATAGGTTATTTATAAATTAGTGCGTTCACCATCTTAGACTTCATCACCTCGTACCATCAGGTGAGATTGTTGTCAAGCATTAACTTATTTTATGTAAAAAAAAAATAATCTCAAAACGCAGAGCATTGTTAGAATGCATCCTAAACGGACAATTTATCAGCTCTTCGAATTAATAATGGCTATTTTAAAATGTACTGTATAATATAACATTGTCATTAGTATTTGCATCCAAAATTTTCTATTAAAACAGAAAATTAATTATGCTCCGGCACATCATCATTTTCATTTTCTCATGAAATCTGACATTTTCTTGAACCGCAAACTATTCTTGGTAAGGGCGTACTCGTATTTTAAGATTACATCCATCATAATTCGAACTCATTATATCACAAGGCGCTCCGTAATCGTGATTCATATTTAGACACCAGTTTATGCTAAGCTATTTTTGTAAATGTTCAGGCACGATATTTCATTTCGATTGCCGGGCCAAAAGCTAAACGCTAAGAATAACTATAGTTATACGTAGTAGTAGCAATAAATAAGGAATAACTCGGAACTAATCATTACCAGGCAGCTCAGGTTCGCTCGAGTTTGCAGTCCCATGTTTACAGTTCCAAACTCGACAAAACGCTGGACTCGTTGTGCAGAGCTACGAAAACTACCTCTGCAACTAAGTACTAGGTCCCTTGTTTGAAATATCGAACGGAGTTTGACAAGTTCTAGCTATTATTTCAGCCGTGCTTGAAATAATTTATTACCAATACACGAGTAACATCAACTTTGACGACCTTAGGTGTAGCTCATTGGTAATGAAGGGCCTTGCTTGCTGAGCATGGATTCGATTTCCGGCTGGGGCACACATTTATGTGACAGATAATTGTTATGGTTTTTTATGATGTTTTACTAGATGTGTCTTTGCCAACCGCAGAGAGAGAGATACTTGTAATCTTGAGTGTTCTAATGATGTTTAGAAAGCTGTTTAAATGCTGCCAATTTGGAATTATTTACGTTTTGGCTTTCTTGAAGCGGCCTAGAATACTTCCTCCAATCCCATGCTGGCAGAACGGGGTGTCGTAAAAGGCGACAGAAGGCAGCTTGCTTGGTGGTAGGACTTGCTTCGTGTAAGGATTATATTATCAGTATTATTATTAAGTCATGAATACTATTTCTGCTATTATCTTTCCGTGAAGCCTGCCTGGCTAGCTATTGCCCTCCTGCTTGAATCAGCCTCCAAACGACTCGTCGTGTTCCGGCTGGAAGTTTGCGAGCCAGTACTTTCTTTCTTACCTTCTTCTGACTTCGTGGTCGACAACGCAACAGTGATACTTTTGGTGTCGCTAGTGACTATGGGCGACGGTGAACAGGTGGCTCGTATTGTAGTTTTTTGGCTATTAACATAAAAAAAATGGTTTCTTAATCTTTTTATTTTCTAAGATGACACCTCAGCTCCGTGTCAGAAGATCTTTCGTAATAACTATAAAGATAACGATGAGTAATTTATAACTAAATACAAAATTCGATCTACAACTCCCGACAATTCAGAAATCTTTTAAAGACTACTGCACTGCATTTTTCAAATCCTCAGAGGAACACTCGAATCCACTAATCAGACAGGCAGCGGATTACACCGCCCCTAGTCTTACAGGTCATCAAACCCGGAGGCCAAGAAACGCCCTCACAGATCCCCCTGACAAGATATCTTCTGACTTGGACTGCCGCCTGGCAGCCATAGTTAAAAACTCAAATAATAACAGTTAGTAGCATCCTTAAGATGCCACATAGTCTCTCCATTCGACAACACCTTCAGTGTTACAACAAGCGTATGCTCCCTCGGGAGTGCCGCTAGCACCCTTTCCTTCTCTAAGGATGGGTCGCTTCAGATGAAGTCTTAGAGGCCACAAGGCCAAAGCCAACTCGGGTGGTGTTTAGTGGGTAGGCCCCTAGGTTTCTCGGGAGTCCCACATAACCAACGCAGCCGGCTGCGTTGGTATGATATGAGCATTCACCACCCCCCTCCCGCGCTTTTCCGGAGGGTAGCCCATTTTCCATCTTCTGGGCGCAAAAAAAAATGTTTCTTAGTTGTGATAAAGTTTGTAGAATAAAGCTTCTTCATTTAACACGATATCTATATAAACATTGTGAAGAAAAATCTTGCACGTGGTTTAATTTGCCATCATTACGTCTGCTATTAGTCACTCACACAACGACACAATCGAGGAAGAAGTAAAACAAGAAGGTACAACTCAGAATCACCATGTTTTAACAAATATAAATTCCTAATCTATATACAAGGAAATTTATTTTAAGGTATTTAATGAGTTTGTATTTTTGTATATAGTTTGATTTTATGTGGTAAAAATGCTTTGTATTTAAGGTGATATTTAACAGGGTAAATTTATTATTGTGAACTTAGCATTAAAGCTTTATCATTAAAGTTTAACATTTAACTAGGGAATTCTTCCATAATTTCAAATCTCCATTATACGCATAAAATATCCATTTCATATCTAAAGTCCTTTAATGCAGATATAGAGCTATAATTCCAGACTTAAATATAAAATATAAAAAACCATCACCAAGCTTTTTAAACATGGTTCGTATGAGTTACATCCTAAATACCATCAAAGAAACATTAAACAGCAAGACAAACTAAGTGTTTCATGTGCCAACTAACTAGTTGACTCATTAACGGACCGTTCCTGCAAGATTCTCAGTTGAGAAGTTACAAAATGTACTAGACGTAGTAAAACGGTCAATTAACTATGTTACTTGGGGCTAATTTGTAGATGCGTACAAATTAGAGCGAGTGTGTATCTAACTTGGAATACTTGCTAGCATTTTTATAATATATTTGGTTGGCAACTAAGTCATTGCGGATTTCACTCATTCTTCGACTCATTATTCGGCTTCAGTTGAATTTTTAGGTTTGCAGACGTAGTACAAATGTAAAACAAATTTTGTTATTTGACAGTTGCCAATTCCGCTGTCAGTCAGTAAAAAAAGTTTTTTGGTCGGTTGCGTAGTTTTCGTTTGGCCTTCGTTGAAAAATGGAAAATCAAAAGAAACATTTTCGTCATATTTTGCTTTTTTATTTTCGCAAGGAGAAAAACGCATCGCAAGCTCATAAAAAGTTATGTGCTGTTTATGGTGACGAAGCCTTAAAAGAACGGCAGTGTCAAAATTGGTTTGCCAAATTCGTTCTGGTGATTTTTCACTCAAAGATGAAAAACGCTCTAGTCGTCCAGTTAAAATTGGTGACGCCCTAATCAAAGCAATAATCAATTCGGATCGTCACAGTACAACACGTGAGATTGCAGAGAAGCTTCATGTATTACATACATGCATTGAAAATCACTTAAAACAACTTGGCTATGTTCAAAAACTCGATACATGGGTTCCTCATGAACTGAAAGAAACGTATTTAACGCAACGCATTAACAACTGCGATTTGCTAAAGAAACGTAATGAAAATGATACATTTTTAAAACGACTGATAACTGGCGATGAAAAATGGATTATTTACAACAATATCAAGCGAAAAAGATCGTAGAGCAGGCCAGGTGAACCAAATCAGACAACATCAAAAGCTGATATTCATCAAAAGAAGGTTTTGTTATCCGTTTGGTGGGATTACGAAGGAATTGTCTACTTTGAACTCTTACCACCCAACCTAACGATCAATTCTGAAGTCTACATTGAACAACTAACGAAATTAAACAATGCAGTTGAAGAAAAGCGGCCCGAATTGACAAATCGAAAAAGTGCTGTATTCCATCATGACAATGCAAGGCCTCACACATCTTTGGTCACTGGGCAAAAATTATTGGAGCTTAGTTGGGATGTTTTGCCACATCCACCATATAGTCCTGACCTTGCACCATCTGATTACTTTTTGTTTCGATCTTTACAAAACTCCTTGAATGATAAAAAATTCAATAATTAAGATGATGTCAAATCGTACCTGATTCAATTTTTTGCTAATAAAAACCAGAAATTTTATGAACGTGGGATTATGATGCTGCCTGAAAGATGGCAAAAGGTCATTGATCAAAATGGGCAAACATTACAGAATAAAGTTATTTAGTTCCATGAAAAAACTTGATTTCTTTTTTAAAATCCGCAATTACTTAGTTGCCAACCCAATCGTTTTATAATATAGTAGTATGTATGTCGGGAACCCGTGACCGTGTTCCATTTAGTTACGGCATAATTATCGCATTATGTCGGAGGCGTATATTTTTGGCATATTTGTCATATACCCCAGCAAAATTTAATGGTACGAGTAAACATTATTAATATGATCAAAATCTCCAAAAATAATCAAATCAACTATTAAATTCGTTTCATTTAAAATGAAAAAGCTAAAATTTAGAAATAAAACTTGTTGATATTAACCATCCTTTGTTCAACAAGTAATTGGCACAATTCTAGCAGTCATTCAAATTAATCTATATTATTAATTATCTACAGGATGTTCGTTGTCGCGTGGCCCTTTCAAACTTTCATTATTAAATTTGTTTTCGACTGAACCGATGACGAATTAAAAGTAATTATTCACCCTCGTCTTACAAATTGGCACGGAGTAAATAAATTAAGTCTCCAGAGTGAGAGTCTTATAACGTGACGACGTATTTAAAATTTTAAAGCCGTGAAATAATATTATCGACTGCCTCGTACCCCATGCACAAATTATTCCGATAGTTTTCCTGTATACAAATCGTATCGTGTATATGAATTCCAATATCTCCATGATTCATTTTGGTATTGATATCCAGACCGTAAGTAAATTTTGCTATTTAGAAATTTTTGATCAAAACTCAATAAACGAAAGCTTTATGAAATACACAAATTAATATTTATCTCGTAACGTAAAAAATGAATCATACTAGTATTTTATTACTTACTGGTGGATAATCATTCCATAACTGCGTAGTACATTCCGTATCGTACGGGTACCGATCGCACTGAATTATGGTCCAAAAACCATAACGTAATGCTCCTTTTATTTTCTTTACTTTTAAGGTTACTACAGTTTTATATGCATACTTCCAACCGAGCTACCATCATGCACTTCAACATTCCAAGTGTCCGTAAACACTAAATGTTAATCGTTTTCAGGAAGTATATTGCTGCATATGAACTCGTGCCTATTTTTTGTTTCCGGTAGTAATATAATATTAAATAAGGATCGTTTACTGTGATTTGTAACCTTGAATTAAATATTTTTAGTTCGTTAAATATTTATTCTTAGCCAAATTTACATAAGTAATAATAATCTATAAATAGTAAAGTCAAGCATATTAAAATTAAAAAATTAAACTTGTGAGATCTTATGAAACCACATGCAAAAACAACTTCCTATCAATCAACAGTAGAAAATCATTCATCAACGTTTTCAGGGTAATATGACATAGAATCGTTCAGGTCCATCGCTGCTTATTTAGCCAACAACGCAATGATATCACCTCTGGTGTACCAACGTAACTTTGTATTCATAAGTGATATGATTACTTACATCTGTTTTCCATACATAGATACAAAGATAGATGGATAAAATTGATAAATCAACCTAGTTACTTCTTGCGTAGTAACGTGTGTTATTTGTTAACAGCTGTCATATTACTTCTGACATTTGTTATATCAACATTTATTCGTAATTTTACTTGGCCTTTTAAATAACACTTTCTATTTTACTAATTCACAATTATAATTTTATTGTTCGGAAACAGAAGAAAAACAGCTGCCAGTTATTTGCACTGATCGGAATGGAACAAAGAAAAAGGTGCTCCAAGCAATCTAGGATTGGTCGCCCCCGGCGATCGCGCCCTACCGCCGCAAGAGAATACATCACTAATACAAGGTATTTCAGTTGAAAAGGTTAGATCACAGTTCATATTTCGGATAACAGTTGTAGGAAATAAATATATAGATTTTAACTGTATAAAATAAATTATCAATCATACTCATATGTAAAAAAAATAATTGTGTCCTATCAAAATATCAAAATAAACACGTACGATCCTAAATTGGGGAAGAACATAATTTTTTCGAGATAATAAATAAAGAAAATACCAATTAATGTCAGACTCAATTAAATTCAATCCTACATACGTAATAGCATAATATATACAATCCTCCTCTTAGTCGTATATTATTACCTAATAGATGATCGAATCTTTACTTAAAAGGGATCTCAAACCGAAAAATGTAGATACGGTCTTAATTTTAAATAACATCAAGAAATTCCCCTGAAGCAGACCTAAAATTCAAGGAAATATCTACAAACATTAATCGTAAACAAACCAAATGATGATAATAGCCATTCCATAATATGTATTCCAATCAATAATTATATATAATACAAACACATCTACGTTTATGATCTTAGCGTTGAAGTGGATACAATTATTTACTCCGTGTAATCAACTAACAGTGGATCAGAAACAGACAATCACTTCCGTTGCTATCTGTTGATTAAAGGTATCCCTATTTTACCGAGAAGTAAATTGCGATATTGAGTATTCAAATTCAATAAATTTTTCTTCACTTCACGTTATAAACATATTACAAATAAACACAATTTAACTTGTAGAATTAATTAACTATCCATTTAAAATATAACTAAGTTTCCATTTGCGTACATTTTTTTAAACAACAGTTGCCACTATCAATTAATAAAATTTTAATATAAAAGTCTAGGTTACTTATAAAAAGATAAAAAAAAAGTATAAACTATTCCAGACAAAAAACAGAGAATACGATCAAACTTCAAACTCGTCTTCCAAGATCTGTACGAATTATTTAAAGAATCCTGAAATAAAAATTCCTTTACAGACTTACAATGTATTCATCTTCAGTTTAGAACCACAGTGTAAGACTCAATAGAGGTCCAACGCTTTTGATATGGGACAAAAACCGAGACCTACTTATGTATAATTTTGTCATAGTTATAAATGCTAAATGTATTATAAATAATTGTATAATAATAAATACGCAGATGATGTAATAATTTTACATTACTCTTGCATTCAATTCAACCGACTTCCCAAAACTGTATTAGAATTTTGGGAACGTGTAGAGACACGTTAGAGTAAAGCCAGTAGAGTCTAGCTCTGCTAGCTCGCGATGCGCCATTGATCTATGTAGAGTTCGTTATACTGAGACAGGAGTGCGAGTTCAAGTTTCACTTACGATCTAGTATAAAACAAAATCCTCGTATCCTGTTCAAGTTCTATCTAATGTTATGCAACTCCCCTGCAAAGTTTTTACCCTTTCAATGTTCTTTATTCGTCCAGCTTACTTTGCCTCTGTCAAGTTTTCGAGAACAGTTCCTGACTTTTATTCCCACTTTAACTACTTTGCAATCTATTTTCTGCTCGCAAACACTGTGAGAGTGCTTTTTATTACAAGTTTCGTTAAATAATGTAGCAATATGCGTTTCGGTTCAACTAATTGATCACTGCAATGCACCTACGTAACAAGATACGACACTCGCAATATTGTAAAAATACTAAGGTCTATATGAGGTTTTTTATTATTATTAAATCAAGACAAGTAGATCTTAAATAAGCTTTTCAATATTGAAAATAATGTATAACAGAAGTCTTGTATGTAATACTCAAATTGTATAATGTTCTTTATCATAATAATCGAGTCTCTCTTCAGGAGAGGTTTTAATATCATAGTCCATCGAAATGACCAATTTCAAGTTGACGGAAAACAGAGTTTTCACACGATAACTTCAAAATAGTAATCGATTTTACTCTCAGTTTTATCAGGCGTTTTATAATTTTTTGACATACTATACCTAAACCTTTCTCAGTCTACATATATACTATATTGTATTCAGACAGATATGGAGATTTTTTCTTATACTATATATCCTATGATCATCTAAAATAATATATACCTTTCAAATGTTAAAGATTTTGTCAAATAGGTGCCTTAGTTACGGATACTACTTTCCGCGTAATAGACAAACTCACACATATCACACTCTCTTTATAATATTAGTATAGATTAATTGCAGATATGTTAGAGATTATACGCTTCATGAAAGATATCGAAATAAATTCCTTGGATATAAACTGAGATTATGGTCTTATGTTTATTAGATTAAATTTTGCGTGGGAGACTTCATGATCTCTGTGCATTATCGTTAAAGATGGTAGAATCAGTGACACAACTTTCTACAGCTATACAGTTTGTTACCTGTACAAAAGTTTATTTAAGATACGGTATCATTATCTTATCCTACTTAATTGAATATAATTAATATTCAATTACATTCTAAAGACAACGTATATTTAACAGATATTTTACTGACACAAAAGTTCTTAGTTCTTTTAATATAGAAAAATTGTTCTTTTTTTCTTTACGTCACTCACTTATGTTTGAACACGAACAAACTTTAGATTAGTGGTTTATCCTTTTGAGCTCTTTCATTTAAACTCTTGTACAAGTTTAATTTAGTTATTCAAAGCTTATATCTTATGTCGTATATATATATATAACAATAACAATACACAGCATAACAATACATGCATACATCCAAACATAGAACCTCCTTCTTTTTGAAAACGAGTAAAAAATGTTTCTTCCTTAAGTTATTAATTTGTAATTTCCGTCTACATATTTAGAAATTAAAAGTTCTGTTCATTAACGTAAAATTATGTAGGTCGTATTCATACTTACGCAGATAATATATGTATATGTGCCTCATAACTGCGTGGGGTGACGGCGGCAACCGCAACTGCTGGTTGTACCGGTGTAAAGGACCGTCTTGTTGGTGAAAACGCTAATGATAGAGGATTGATATTTAATGATCAATGGAATAAAATTGCAATAGTTGTAATTTGTATAATTTATTGTTGATAATTAATATTACGAAAGTTTTAGTTTTATTTGTCTAACGCATTGGGTTGGTAACCTGTACTGTTGGGAGGTAAAAATAAATAAATTAACAATGTGTCTTGACTCGTATGCACGATGATTTCACGCAACCAACTCCATCAAAGCTAGTTTTTTAAAAGTGATTTTAATTTTGAAACGTAATGAATATTTAGTTATTTCAACTCATTTAGGTTTTCAATTATACGATTAATCGATTCTTTATTCAATTTAAAAAAGTAAACTGCAATGTTTTTTACTTTTACTAGTACTACTATGTGAAACAGAAATAAAAACAAGGCTATTAAACTAATAAAGAGATTACAGATTAAAGTCGCGTGAGTCATTAAGAGAAAAATTTAAAGAAATAGGTGTACTCACCGTAGCCAGTCAGTATATATATATATATATATAGTCATTTAGTATTTATTAAAAAAAATTAAATACGTATAAGCAGAAAAGTGATACACACAATCATCAAACAAGAAATAGGCATAATTTAGTTACATCTGCATTTCGTCTTCAAAAGGTTCAGCGTTCCTTTATGGGGCTTGGAGTTCGTTTTTACAATAAGATTCCTAAGTCGTTACGCGAATAGCCCATTGGAACTTTTAAGCGTCGCATTAAAACACAACTTATAGGCAAAGGATATTATAGTATAGATGAGTACATGAATGACAAGGATGCCTGGACAAAATTAGTGTCGAAACCAGTTCCGCACAGGTTTAAACTTTTGTAACTACCATATGTTGTTTAAAAGATGTGCTGAGGAGTTTCTTTTGCCGTTTCTTCTCCTCATTGTTAAAGCACCTTTTCGAAACGGTGGTAGTAGCAAAAAATGACGTTCATAAGTGTATTCACTGAATATCTATATGATGTAATGATTTTGAATTTGAATTTGAATAATACACTTTGTTATGCTAACATGTATATTATGTATGAGTAATTTTATGTAATTTTCAATAATTAAAACGTGATAATAACGTAATAATTAAAACGTAAATAAATAATAAATTCTCCGGATATTGTATACTGAGAAGATGATCATCTATTATATTCGTGGTGATGACTTTGACGCGCTGGTAATGAAATTTAATGATGGTAAAATTCATCATTAAAGGCGCAAATCTTTTAATAATAAATATTTTAAGTATTTAGCAAAATCACAACCCATATTATCCGAAGCTTAGGCTATTTTCAAAATTAAAGAGGCTAATTAAAACTAATTAATAGGCATGTACTGTATGGTTTTACTCTAGTCCCATTTGTAATAAATATGATGTCGACTCGTATCACACAATCGATGTTTATATTTTTTTTATCTAAACAAAATAACATGACATTCCAATATAAATCGAATTTTAAATATTTGACTTTCAAGTAATTAAACAGTACTTCGTTAGGGATTGTCGTCGGAAAACGTGAGCTTGAGACATTGTACAAAGTTTAGTGACCGTAATAAAACTAAGGATAACTTTAGCGCCTACTTCACGCCAATGTTTGAGCCTGAACAATGTTGCTATGGGTCATATCCCCATCTTGAGCATTAAGACTAGAACCATATAGAACATTGTTGCTCGGTTTAAAATTCCACAGCAAAATTATTACTAATATTACACAACGTAGGTAATTTATTGAATATTGCTTTATTACCCGATCAACTTTAACGTTTATTGCTTTTCACATGTTAACCAAGTTGCTAGGTACGTGTCCGTTTCATTATTTTTATAAAGAATGCTATGGTCACAGAATAAGAGTCGTAAGGTGCAAAAGATCCATTTCTTGACTTTTCAAAAATGTGTAAATATTATATAAGTGGCATAATAGTTCAAAAGAGCATTACACCTAAATGCAAACCTGGATAGGTGACATTAATTACACCCACCAAGTTTATTAGGCTAAGGGTTCCCGCCGTGCATTTTATGATTTTTTTTTTGTACCAAATTTAAAAATATAATAGAATATATTCAAGTCCTACAGGTGATTTACAGGTAATTAAAGAACAAAGTGCACCCCACTAACGGGGCATTCATTGCCAACTGATACCATGAATAATTGGAACAATATTTTAAATTATTTAATATTTTAAACCTGCCATTGTATTGAAATGTCTATACTAAAGTAACATAGTATAATAAAAATGATAATAAATTTTTGATTTTAATCATTGATCTCGAAATTATGATAAGAAAACAATAGTAAGTGAATCTACGCGATCATATAAATCAAACACTAACTTTTCAGAGCCAATCAATTGGTTCTATTGCCCGGATCACTTTGACATCACACGAACAATCTGTGGACAAGTTTGCATGCAAAAGTCGCTCTTAAACTTACTCTGCGATTGGATTGTCTACTAGCAAAGTTTGATAGCTTTGAGAAATATAGTTAGATATAGTAGTTCGTGTATGCGATGAATTATAGCTCCCACGCTATGAGCCATTCTAGACACGAAATGGCTCGTAGCAAACTAACTTTGGTGCGTTCACGTAATTTTGAATTTGGCAAACGAAGGAACACAAACTTAAGCCTCTTACGCACGATCCACCCTAATGTGCGTGATTGGAACCTGAACTATTGTGTTATAATGGATATTAATGAACATATATATCTGTACTTAGATCTGTGGAAAAATCTATTACCAGTGTGTTTACAAAACTTACAATATCTAAGTCAAGGAAGTTGTGACAATTGTATTAATAAAAATGAAAATTTCTATTATTTCAGCGGCATTTCATATGATAATTATTTCAGCAATTTCCCTTCGACCTTTGACTCTTTAAAATATCTCAAAATCATAGGAAAAATTTAAAAACTAACATTATTTATAGTAAGATAGACTATGCTATTAAAAGGCCGACGCTGTTCTGGATAAAATAGATGGCTCGCTAACTTTTTAAAATACATTATAACATTTCACCTTTGATTACAGAAAAAAGTGTCTGTTACCCTAACCAGCATCATATACAATACTGCTGCATTTAATCATGGTGATATTCCCATTGACATCCAACAGACAAATTCAGATGATCAAAGAAAGATAAATGTGGCTTAGATTTAAAAATGGGCTGACTTCTTTGGTATAAACCAAAGAACACAATCAAATAAGAATAAAATTATAGTAGTAGGAAAAAAATGGTGCACATAATGCTTAATTCACAATTTGGCAAGCGAACGAAGTGGAAGGCTAGATACTCGCAGTATCGAGATTAAAATGACACGGAATGCGCTATATATTGACAGTTTAAAATTAATGTATCACTTGGTAACACAAAGCGTACACGAGTGTATAATAATAAGTCTTAAAGCCAGTAGCCTAATGAATAAATTATATACTATCGTGATTAACTTGTTCTTGCCTTAGAATAGTAATTTCGCTCCAAATACTAGGATATTTTTAATCGTAAAAAATAAAAATAGCTGGCTAAATTGATAATGATATTCTTACTGTTATTTACTATATGCTAACGTAATTAATAACAATAGAGGAAAGGTGCTCTTTCACCTGCTCTGTAGACCTCGATTGATATGACAATCTTATGGGGTAATAATAAAATTGATTGGCCTTAGAGAAGCTTAGTGAAATCGCGGTAGTAGCTTAGCTTTGACAAACAATGCCGTTATAACAGAGAAGCAGTAAGGTGAAGCGTCAGATTAACGGAGACTGCGCTGAAGGTGAAATTTAAAACATATTGAGACTGTCTTGTATGTTTTTATAGTTAAATGAAATAAAAACCAAGATGCTATTTTTGTATGTTTCAACAAACAATAGATTCTCAGTCACTTTTAGTCACGATCAAAGACGTAATTTTAATTCAATTTCAATCCGCTCCAGGATCTTTGTTTTTGTACTCGTTGTTATCATACCAACACTAAGGATATTAGAAAATCAAAAAAATTCCACGTACTGTCAATTCTCTCCAATTTAATATCTTATATTGAAATGCCCTATTTTTGACATAGTAGCGCCTCATAATTTAATCCATGGACCGCCATCTAATTCATTGATATATTTTCTACCGCTCCAAAGTTATGTGTTCCGTATTTTATTTATTATTAGGACTTATTTTTACACATTTACATTTTACATTACATCACTATGGTCCATGCACGAGTCCAAGAAGAAAGTTTCCCATTTTATAATTAGTACGCCTATTAAATGAATAACCAATAATGCAATAAAAAACATACATTTACATTTAAAAAGGATTTCGCCGGAGAAGAGAACGCCATGACTCCAACAAAATTAAATTCGCCGAAGAAGATACGGTAACGGTCGACACAATAACTTCTCACTCAGTGAAACTCGCTTCCTTCATATTCCCTGAGACATATAGTCCAAAATTCCGCTTCGGTAAGATAGACTCAAAGTTACATGACGAGCGATATTTTGAAAGTTTCCGATATCTGCCATCGTCTAGTTGAATTCCACATCTCACCGATCCCAAACACGAGCTGATATTGCTAAAGATCCGTTTCAAAAGGAACACGGACCGTCGTAACTTTTAAGTGAATTAGCTTTGAATGGAGATAAATTAGATTCAGAGGAATCTGTCTACCTGAGTTTATAATGTCCATTTCGCGTTCACGTAATTAAAATTGTTAATTAATAGTTGAAAATTTTCTATGCTTGTTAATTGGACGAACCTTAAACAGAATTAGTAGTGATTCTACATGTTTTGTTGGGGATGCCTAGTTTGATTACAGGCCGCAGCAGACTCGTGGGTCAGATAATGTTTGACCTTGAATTAGAAAATTTTGTGGTGAACTATTTAGAGCGCGGATTTTGGTTGAACGAGTCACTGGTAGTGAGAAGAATTATTTTTAAACACGGACCATTGTTTCGGAGATTACGTTATGTCATCGGTTTCAGTAATTATCGTTGGTTTAAGCTAACGTTGCAGAAGAACTTCCGACCCTATGGTTAGCCATAATTTCTCCACCAATTAACATCTTAAATAATTATGAGCAGAAATCTACCATGTAGTAAGTTTTGTTTTTATATTAATAGCCGACAAACGAGCAGACGAGCCACCTGATGGTAAGTGGTCACCGTCGCCCATGGACATCAGCAAAACCAATGGTATCACTGATGCGTTGTCGGCCAGGAAATTAGAAGGTAAGAAAGAAAGAACTGACTCTCGAGCCTCCAACCGGAACACGACGAGTCATTTGGCGGCTGACTCAAGCAGGAGGGTGGTAGCTAGCCAGGCAGGCTTTACGGAAAGATAATAATACCAGTAATAGTATTAATGACTTAATAATAATACTGATAATATAATCTTTACGCGAAGCCCTATCACCAAGCATGCTGACTTCTGTCACCTATTAAGACACCCTGTTTTCTCAGCATGGGATTGAGGGGAGTATTCTAGGCAGTCCCAATACGGCCTAGTCATCACGGTCAATCGATCAAAAATTGATTGAAATATCGTCATACAATATACATATCGTAATTACCCATATCACAGTAAAATGTGTACAATTCACGTTAAATTAACTTTTGGGAGTATTCTACGCCGCCCCATTACGGCCTTAGTACTCATTTTTACTCAACACTGGATGAAGTTTAAGACAGTTTTCATTATAATTCAGACTTTTTATCCGAAAAATATATTTAAACAATACGTTGAAAAAAATTCCAAGTTAGCGTCAAAGAAACGGGCAGCTTAAGACATTTTTATAGATAAAGATAATATACATATGTCCGACCACAACGCACCCGCGTTTTTGTTGTCAATAACCAAACAGATTAGAAAACTTCGTACACAATACGCGAGTACGGTAAGTAGGTAATCGTATTGGACTCAAGATTGTATTACCTATTATTATTATTATCTTTTGAATAATTCTAACTTACAAAAAGACGTATCTTACATGTCCTGTAACGACTTTGTGGTATTCGATTACATTTATTTTACTACACAACTTGAAGCTTAAAATTTAATAACAAGTATATTTACAGCCAGAAACATTGTAGCCGCGTGCAGTTAATGTAATCGTCTTGAACAACGCGTTCAATGACTCGTACCAACACTTTATGGGTTGCGAACTGACATTGTAAGGTTAATAATGTTAGGAAATAGTTCAGAGGGGTTTCTATTGTAACTACACCTGAGGGAGGTTTGAGGTTTATTACTGATTCAGTGTAGTTACTAGACGTTAATAAGTTATACTTCGACTATTTCATAACCCTTATGAGTATCGGTTGGTTGGTTATAATATTAATGCTTTGTGTTATATGATGATACAATACTTAAGGGCGTAGTGACACAGAGGCAATTATTAACAGTATTGGGTGTCACATTAAATTAATTAGTATTAATGTAGTTTCGAACAATTTGCGAGCACAGCGCACTCGTATGATGATATACGCAATGGCTAGCACGTTCCTCTGTGCCACAAAGGAAAGGTAATTGCACAGTGACGATCAAAATGCAGGATAGGCATAAATAAAGAAAAAACTAAGAAAACATAGATCTTAAAAGTAACAATTTATTTGAAATCTTTTACGGCATGACTGTTTTTGTTAGTGGTATATTCAAAAATTTCAATCTAATTCGAGCTTTAATCAAGATTAAGGAGTATTTCGACTGGCAGTCAACATCAGTCTATAAATACCATTGATGACCTTTACAAATATGAGCTTATCCTCGGTAATAATCTTACATAACTGTGTAGTCACGATATCTTCCATCGAACTGGTATATACCTGGTTTTTTTAAATGACAGCTGGTTTTCTCTGACAGGGTAACATCCGTTACACCATAAATATCAATACAATTCTGGATTTGGCAGTATTGTTTTTGGAAACATATTTTCAAAGTGGACATAAGGTATTACGTAATTAGGTGTTGATGTAATTTTTCTCATGAATCAATCTATCTAATGGTAAAATCCGTATGTAAACATATGCCTTAGTTTTTGACTATCGCATTTAGAAGGAAAAAGAGGTACAATTCGTTTATACTATGCCTGCCATCTGGAATAATGTACCTTCCAAATAGTAAAAACAAATTCAAATAAATACCACGATTTTGTAAATTATTTTCTGCATATACACAAACTCACAAAAGCGCTCACTCCCTTTATAAGTATAAATTAACTTGGTTTGCTAAGAAAAATATGTATTATATATGAGAGCGTTTAATGTCGGATACGAGAGCATTGTGTTAACTGCGGAAATAAATGAATAAGTGATCAGGAAGTATTACCTGGTATTGAGATAATACTACTATAACGAGGTTTACCTAAATAAGCTGGCTATCCCAGCCAGTGATTGTGAACGTGGTATTATCAAAATAGTACAGAAACTTATTCAGTCTTAAAAAAACTACCGGTTCCTAATCATTACAGGATTGATTAAATTTGATGAAGACTGGTCTTCCGAATGTGTAAAAAAATATAAAAGATTATCATTTAGTTTAATTGAAAGAAATATCACTTGTGAGATTAGTTCTCTTACGTGTTTTATAACTGCTACATAACAGGATAACATTTTGAACATCAACTGAGAATAAACCCGAAATTATAAATACGAAACTGAATGCATAGTAAATATTTAATCAAAACAATAATTAGAATTTTTGTGACATGAGCATCACTATCGTCAAAAGAAACAATAATTTAAAAAAAAACATTTTTTTACTCATACAAACATCAAAAAGGATTTTACAAATTACATTCGCAAAAACAATTATTTTCGGTATATCGCTTTAATAGTAGATTGTGACACAAGGGACCAAAATAATATATTTAGGGCGAGAGCGATTGTTTGAATCCAGCGAGAAGCGAAGGATTCTTGAGTACAATCCCGAGCGTATTGAAGGGTTCTAGAGTACAATCCTAAGCAAAGCGAGGGATTCAAACTACGTCGCTTGAGGTTAAATGATTTTAGTACTCTCTGCTTTTCATTTCTCTCTATGAGAAAAATAAATAAGAAATACTTTTAGTAGTGACGAATATTTATATTTACGTATCCAAATTACAAATGCATGTTATTTATATTATTATTGTAACTGTTTTGTTGGGAACAGAAAATGTCGTTGACTTATTTATCACTTGGGTATTCGTAATAACTTCAGACTCTGGTTGATGATCATGTTGAGTTAATGGTGACTAAATAAAATTGTCTGTATTATTGTATTACAAAATAATAAAAAAAACAATAAGAAGTTCCCGTGTCT
Source organism: Megathymus violae (assembly GCA_003671415.1). NCBI lineage: Eukaryota > Metazoa > Arthropoda > Insecta > Lepidoptera > Hesperiidae > Megathymus > Megathymus violae. The sequence goes on from PDGT01000010.1 coordinate 3,343,905, forward strand.
TTGTTTTATTTGGTTAACCAATGCCGCATCGGCAGGCGCGCTTTTTTTACTATCGGCCAGGACTTTATGGAAGTGAATTGCGTAACTACTTGTCCTTTTTTTATTATTACATAAGTAATTCAAATTTAAAATTCAAAAGTCAATTCGTTACTGTTATTAAGTGCGCCGGAATAACCCATTTTGCTCGCACCTATCGAAAAATCCTTCGCCTCTTTTCGAATAGATGGGATGAAAATAGTAGATTGTTTGCCGAGGGAGAAAAGAAATGTTTTTAAAGCGAGAATGTTTTTTTGAATCCTGAATGCAGCGAGGGATTCAAAGTACTCGAGCCGAAAATAGTTTTGCTTCCAAGGTGGTCACTCCATTTTTTATCTCCCGATATGATGAAATAAGTAAGTACAACTTATGAAAAAGAATTTTACGTTCATTTATTTACATACAATTATAGGAACAATAACACATAACATAGAAATAATAATAATTATTTTTTTTTATGTTAATAGCCGACAAACGAGCAGACGAGCCACCTGATGGTAAGTGGTCACCGTCGCCCATGGACATCAGCAAGACCAAAGGTATCACTGATGCGTTGTCGGTCAGGAAATGAGAAGAAGGTTAGAAAGCAAGTACTGGCTCTCAAGCCCCCAGCCGGAACACGACGAGCCGTTTGGCGGCTGACTCAAGCAGGAGGGTGGTAGCTAGCCAGGCAGGCTTCACGGAAGGATAATAATACCAGTAATAATATTAATGACTTGGTAATAATACTGATAATATAATCCATAGGCAAAGCCCTACCACCAAGCAGGCTGGCTTCTGTCGCCTCTTACGACACCCTGTTCTGCCAGCATGGGATTGGGGGTAGTATTCTAAAGCCGCCCCAATACGGCTAAAATTAGAGGCTAATTAAAATTCGAACAATTATGAAAATGCATAGTAACAGTTTTCTCCTTACCATTCGATATAGTGGGAGATTTATTAGCAACTTGTGAATTAGAAGTCTCAGGATACGGTGTCTCAGGATTTAGTTTATGAGAAAATTGATTATTTTAATAATTTTATTTATGGGAACGTATAAAACACATTCTATTCCGCTTTTTCAGCATGGATTGAAGAAGGATAAAGGTATTTAATATAAGTAAAATAAAAAATTACGTATTTTGTTTCTTAACTGTTTTCAAGACTCATTCGAATGCTACGTTCTTTTAATTTCTTACAGCAGCAACTTTTTAGTACTTAACTGCTTAAACATTAACATTAATGTACCAGCAGACTACTCGTACCATTGGCTCGCTAGAGGCTATTAAAAATTCAATGGTGAGAACGCGTAACAGTTGCTAATAGATGTTACAGAAACTTTTCAATGGATTTTAGTGAGGTACACTTAGGTGTGCTTTTGTTACAAATGTTATTATTAACGAAATCACACACCGTGTTATTTTTACCTCAAACATATGCTGCTTTTCTTCATCCTCAGTAACCTTTCCTTTTATTTAGAAACACATTAAATCGTGTTTGTGATATTTAGAGCATGAATCGCTCGGAGCAACAGTATATTTCCTGAAAGCATTGAATAAAGTAAGGAGTAAACTTATATGGGTATCTACTACCGTAAATAAGTTGAGTATTCACGTCAAAACGTAACACATAATAATAATTATTATAATTAACTACTATAGGAAGGTCCTACAGCCCCATTTAGAAAATTTGTTCTCAAATAAGTCGGCCAGTGCCAAGTGAGACAGATTAGGGATATATGTAACTAAGTGAATGTTTATCATTTGAATAATTCGCCGTCTTATTTATTAAGCTGTTTTACCAATAGCATTATGTCAAATTGTATCCTGTCATATCTTGTAAAGAACCTCAAAATTAATTGTAAAGAAAACCACTAAATTGCCTAATTGTTAAATTTGTGACTGATTGTGTAATTACGTTATGACGTCAGACCCTTACAATGAAAAATGAACCTAGTACATAAAGGTTAATGTGCTTGACTAACAACGTCATGTTATTAATTGCTTATCCTGCTTTAGATCTTCAATCGTGGCAAGCATAAAGGGTCCAGCGAAGCACTTTTCTTAATCAGTCATTAAATTAAATTAGGAAAGCATGAGTGATTAAAAAATTACATAATAAGAACTTTTGTTTTTCAGGGGTTTAAATAAAACAGGTCATCAAACGTGTTATGTGTTCCAAATTTAAACTTATCCTGCATAACAACAATTGATACATGCTAGACGTCAATTGATCGATTACGGAGAAAATTGCAACTAACCGAAAGGCAGACAGAGATGCAAATTATTCGCGTATTCCATTTTTCGTCGTATGTACAGTACCGTAATTAATGTGTACTCCTTTACTACCTAAAAGTCTCGCCTCATTTTCCGCTTTCACGGAGAATACGGCCTTAACCGCAGCTTCTTGAAATAACAACTGCATCAGAAGCTACCAGAAATATTTTCTAGCCAGACTAATGAACCCATGAATTTTTTTTGCGCCGACACACGACCTTGCAAGTCACCTAATGGTGGTTACGTAGACAGTCAGCCAGTCCTTAGGGATTCTTTTTAAAGTCACTTATGTATTATCCTCAAAAAAATCAGTGCCATCATCATGTACATGTTACGTCAAAATGCTGCCGGTATTTTGGGTAAAATATATCTTATATAAACCATCCAGTTATTATAAAAAACATTTCAGAACAACTCATTTTTTTCGTTTACTAAAATAATAATTTGTCTAGTAAAATCACTGTAACAATCATTAAAAATTCTGTTAAAAGTATTTTTACAAAATTGATTATTTGTTAAGGCACTATTTTATGAGTTTACTCGTCCTGTCGATGAACCCTGTCGTTTGCGCGCAAATCAAATATTTGTTTAATATATTATTATTATACAACCCGAGTGCTATTCAAAGCTATTTAAGTATTATTTAAGTAATATATTCTATTCCTTTCTCAAAGGTAGGTAACTGAATGACAAATATTCAAACAAACATAAGTTGCCTTTTAATTATTTCGTTTGGAAAATAAACAATCCTTAACTTCAATTAATTATTAAATAGTCAAGTAACCAAATTATATAATTCTAACTAAGCCGAGGAATTCAAAAACGCTATGCAATTAATTTTGTATATCTCGGACAGAATCTTCAATCGGGGTGAGTGGAAATGTGTCGAGGACTAGGGGCCACTTTGTCACAATCAATCATACGATAAGGCACCGAGTCACAGGTGTATTGTACCCACTCTTACCTGCAATTTAATGCTATTAGAAAAATTGTAACAAAATTTCAAGCACCTTTTAAAATTTCCTTAAAATGATGCACTTTTATGACGTTTAAACCTTAAACCGTTTGGTTAATTTATCGATTTTTCACTCGGGTCTCCTCTCACAGTGGGTTAAGGCTATAGTCCGCCATGATGGCCAAGTGTGTATTGACAGACTTCACCCACCTTTGAGAACTATCAAGTGTATAGGTTATTATAGGATAATTAATTTGTAATACACGCATAATTTGAAAAATTAAAGGTGCGAGCCGAAATTAAACTCCAGATATCCCGACACAATTTAATACATCAAGTATTACTACTGCTACTACCCGTGTGACAAACACAATCATAATTAAAAATATAACGAGACGTCATTACCGAACTTGTTTCGCCATATTTAAAAGCATTATACATAAGTTGTATCTTCATAAAGAACTAAGGAATGTTCAAAAGCGTTGCATTAAAACTTGGACGTGTAGAAATTTCACCAACTACGAAGATGAAGAGTTTTTGAAGTTCCAGTCACTTTGAAGCTAATGAGTCTATGGAACGTACAGATACTAAGAACTGCTCCGTTGACGACCTCGTCTGATGCTTTATAAAATCCACAACATATTCTCATATAACTCGTAAGAACACTCGTTTAGTTTCCAAGCATGTTTCCTTAAATTATTGAAAACCTTATCATATAGTTTTGTCTCAATCTAAAGAACATCTTATTATCTACATCAGAAACGATCAGATTGCCCCTATATCCGGCACCGCTGTGACAAGGCATGTGACATGCATAAGGTAATGGTGGCAAAAGGTAACGTAGATATAATATATTATTTTTACTAATTGTCTAAAAAGTATTATATTTTAATTTTTATTTTAATTTTTCATTCATTGAAAGTTCAGTATCCTGTTTAAAATGTAATATAAATATTGATATCTTGATTATCTGAAATAAATGTAATTTAATTGACTTTTAATTGCTACTTCTTCATCTACAAAGTTTACCAATCGTAACCCACTATACATCGATAACCGATGGGGAAAACAAGCCATAAATTGATGTCCATGTCGCGTCAACGTGGCACCAATTTGGGTAGGGCTATCCAGCAATGGAGTCCAGTAGTTATTACATTATGAAAAAAGTTCATATTAAGCTTTTTTTCACCAAACCAATTAATAATAATAATAAAGCATGTTTCTACCCATATAGTAGAAAGCAATCCATTTATGTTGCTATTTACCACGGTCATATGTTGGCGCTCGACGGAATCCGCTCCCGGAGGAAATCTAACGTATCTTGCTACTCCCCGCGAGTTTAATCATAAGTATAACTTCTGTGGGTAATAAATCAAATGACAGAGTTTGGGGTTTTAACTAAACAACGTATTATTATACGCGCATTTAGACTTATAGTAAGTCAAATTGTTTGTCTTATACATATATAGGTATATAAATCTGTTGAGCCCCCCCGTCTCTCATGAGAAATATTCGTTTTGTACTCACAGACATCAATATGACCATTAAAATGTTCTGTCAGTTTGTATGTAGCGCTATAACTCTAGAATGGCTTAATCAGTTTTCATGAAAATTTGTATGTATTGAGAACAGGTGATTACGCAGATAATAGGCTATATAAAATATCAATAAACTTAACGATGTTTAATCAAAGCAAAAAACATTTTTTTTATAATGTATATATTATTAATTGTCTAACCCGTTCGAAGTCAGACAGTGCCACTAGTGTTACTTATATAGTTATATAACTGTTTACTTTGAGTAGGAAAAAAAACCTTGAGAGTTGCCTTTTCTGCTTCCGGGACTTCTTCTTCTTGATTTGTTGAAACGACGGTGTAGTTTGACTTTTTAAAAGTGTTTGTAATAACCAGCTTCAAATAAAACATTATTTCAATTTCAAAGTTTTGGTTTTAAAAAAAAATGATTTTTTTATATAATTTTTTTTTATTTTTTTATAGGCAAATTGGGAAAGAATTCATTTAACTATATTATATTAATAGCTTCTGACCAGAGCACACTTCGATGTCTGCAAATGAGCTTTAGTTGCACCCAGCGAAATCCCACCAGAATTCTTGCATTGTTGCAAGATTTTCTTCGTTGTCTTAGTAATCCAAAACTTTCAATTAAAATCATCAAAAACATTTAAGTCGGTGCAAAGTTAGGGAGCCAGTAAAGTAGCAAGGTTTACGCTTGAGTTGACTGGCACGTTGCCAGTTGCACGTTGCAGAAGATAACCAGGTTGTGGATAACCACGTGTAGGGTGGACCACTGCACCAGTTATCAGGTGGTAATTTTTTTTTAAATTCAACATAAAAAAAAAGAAATTTTAACACTAAATTTGTTTTATTTTTGAAATTAGAACTTTTCGTAAATGATATTATTACGTTAAAAGTTAAATATTGTACAAGAAGCATTAAAATTTAATGTTGTCGTATCTTTCCACAAATAAATTACTTTTAAATCATCACACATAGCTTTGTTGCAATAACATTTCATTTAAGATTTAGTACTTAAATCAATGTCGGCGCACCTTTTCAATTTGTGATTTTATTTTGTTGAAAGTATCGATAGAACTAAATCTTCGAAATAAACATAGGCAAAATGGATCTAAATTGGCTTCATATCAATGGCAATCCATTTAAAGCATTTGTACCATTCCCAATCTGATGCAATATAGAAAGCCAACGAATATCCCTTTTGGCTTTTCTAACGATATATCACTGACTTCTTTACGAGCATCGATGAAAATAGACTGCGACGATAAAAACGAGAAAAAGTCTATTCGACTAGTAAATTTTAGTTTATGGAGCAACTCGGCTCGTATTGGCACATAAACATTCATATGCATTGCTTCGAACGAACATAACAATCGAAATAATGTTCAGGTTTACCGGTTTGCTCCACAGAGGGTAAGCCGTCGATAAATGACAAGGCCACATAGAAACTACTTCACTCTAGTAGTGGCACCCTTGTTAGCATTTATAAATTAGAAAGTCATGTATAATGAAGTTAGCTCGAAAATGTATATGACACTTGTTGTTAATGTAAAATACTTGTTGTTAATGTAAAGTAGATACTTGTTGTTAATGTAAAATAGGTTTATCTAAAAGGGTTAATAAATATATCTTTAGAATAAGGAAAAAGAAGGATTGTCATGAGATATCATAAAAGAAAATAAATGAAAAATATTATAGTTTGAACCTAAAATTACATAAAATATGCTAATTATTTAAGAAAGTGTTTCAGGATATAAAATTAAGTACTCAGAATTGTTTTAATATGATTTTAGTCTTTTAACACTTGCTTGGGTACATCGGGAAAATACCACCATCATTTTTATCAGAAGAGTGTGGTACAACATTAGATAACAATATAATGCGTACTAATATTAAATACGGTACCTATTATTTCATTCATCTTTGGGCCAAGATATTCTCATGTTGCCTCGGAAATAAAGTTGTAGATAATAAAGTCAGGGTCTTTCTAATGGAATTCGTATAAACTGATTTAAAATTTATGATCAGATAAATAACGGTACATGTCAATTTATACGTAATACACAAAATTTTCTCGGGGTACGGTTGTATCTGTACCAATTAGCATTGCATTGAAGGCCATCATCCCTGATAAATTGGCTAACACAATTCTTAGGTGAGAATATAACCATTAAGAGAATCAAATGTGGTTTGGTGCAAGGGTTCGTAACCAACCCGTATGAAGAAAGAGACGGTCTCCACCAAAATCGACGAGGTAGCATTTAGGGAAATGCTCGTAAAACTGCCAACCACGTTCACCTAGTCAACTTCTGACCGCGTCAGAGATTTCGACATCGATAGTCTGACCATATTGACTATGAGAATAATGCGTCTATGACTAAAAGTATAAAGTTGTAACCCAAAGCCCCGTGTCGTATGGTTATTGGAATGGTTATGCCAAAACACAATTTATAGTAAATTATGGATACCAATCTTCACATATTTACAAAAAAGGCGTCTTAACTTAGGCGTCCGCCTTAACTATCAATCTGTAACCAAATTTAAAAAAAATACAATTTTTGTATTAGACGTAGGTATTTTTTTTTGTATTGGCAATCATATTGTTTAATAAAAAGTTCGCTTGTCCTTTTGTCATATATAATGGAATAATGGAGGTGTGCAAGCTACGAGTATTAAGGGAACAAGGTAGGATGGTTGACAAAGCATCGAAGTTCGAATCGAAGTTGACGTTGGCACTGGTCCGAACGACCCTGGGTCGCAATTATCGGGTTAGTGTCAGGTGAGGAGCGCTCTCCCGACCAATTTGCCGGTCGATTTAGTAGCAATTCCTAGGAGTTTGATTTGAACTGTGCTTGATTTGAAAGTCGCTCAAAACTGAAATGTTTCATTGACTATATTTGTCACTGACTCACCATATTTTGCACAAATCAGTAAACTTCAAAACACTTGTGAAACACTTTGAAAGGTTTTTACGTGAGCCAAAGTTAAAATGGGTAACCAAACAAATCATCGATAATGTAACGAAACATTAATATATAGTGTTACATGTACCCTGACATGGAAGTCCACCAATAGTGTTGTGGAATAGGCTGTAAGTTTTCTCAGTTAAAAATGTACTCTGAAGTGGAAACTTTGGATAAAATCAACCAACAGCTAACTAGAACTTACGATGACGGCAAATCCTTTAGTTTAGAGGTCACTGAACTTTTTACTAGATCAGTTCCGATGGTATATGTAAATGGTGTTAAAGTTTTTTATCTGCCTGACAAACTTCGTAGCTAACCATATCCGACCTACGATCATCTCCGATAGGTCATTATTCCTATTTAAAAAGAAGAAAAAAATTAGGTACGATTTTGTAAATTTGATAAGTAGAAAAATAAGGTCATAAGTTGCCTTCTGCCCCACTGTTGTGTTTTGTATACAATGAAAGATGTTTTGTAATGTGTGCCAATAAATATATAATATTAAAATAATATTATTATATAAAATATAAATATATAATATTAAAATAATAATATTATTAATATTAAATTAATATACATGCACTTCACTCGGCATTCTCGTACCGAGCAGAGTTTACTGATTAAGTTAAAACATAGGTAATATTACAGCAAAGTTTCTGTGGATGGATATAAATACATATATTTGAGCATAATTATCTTCGTACTACATTTAAAAAGTATTCTTCTTTTAGTTATTGCAATTATAATTATAAATTAATAATCTTTTATTTTAACTCTTATCCCTGAACACAATAATGCGTAATAGTAACACAGATTGTTTTTATTACTACATTTGTCTTCCTCTTTTAAATCAATTAATGAACACATTTCGTGACCACAATAGGTCCTTGACATTTTATTATTATTATCATATTCCGTGGTATAAAATCAGGCATAGATAGTTTCACGATAATATTACAATTTCCTTAACACGACATAATAAAAAATCCAGTCACTTGCCTAATTAGGCAACGTGATACTAATCACTGTGCACGTTTCATTAAATAAACAATTAATCTCTTGTAAGCTTACGTATATTTAAACTAGCCTTCCGCTTTTAAGTTTTATTACTTTTCAAAGCTAATTTACATGAAGAAATAAAGACAAGGAAAAAGTTTAAATTTACCTTAAGTATAATTTCATCAATAGTCAATTTGCAACCAATGGACATGCATACAAAGGTATTTTTTTATTGTGTTTTTCTTATTTATTTGATGCTAAATAAGTAAGTAAGTAAGCTAGACTGCCAGGATTGTATTTTCAATCAGTAAACTTTATTTTTGTATGCATCATATTAAAAACTAGCAAACTACCATCACTTCGTTTCAAAAAAAACTACGGTGTACGCTTAGAAATAGTATTTGCATTGTTTTAGGTTAATATATAATTTTTTTATTCATGAACGAATTGAAATTAAAATAACTTTATACATTGAGTGATGCTTACAGCATACATTAGTGAAAACCATAACGAAATCGGATAGGCTGTTTTTAAGACTAGCGCGCGTGGACGCACAGACAAACAGATAAAAATTCAAACAATTGTTGTTTTCGATTCTATTGCGTTAATGAAGGCCACTCATAAGAGTTTTTCTTATATATCTTTCATGTACCTACAGAAAGCGATCAGTTATCATTTATATGTACAGATTATGGTGAAAATAAAGTTTTATAAGAAAGCGGCCTTGAATTAAAAAAATTGTAGCACATTCGTTATGTCGATGCACAGATGCTGCAACTTCGCACGTTCATAACTTTTCTTTTGATTATTATTTTCCAAAAAATCTTTTGGGAAGCTCCTCGTTATGCACACTAAGTATATGTGAGTTTATGGCAGTGGCGGTGAGGCAGTACCACTGGTATTTTGGCAGGCATTTGTTTAGTAACGATATCGAGTTTAATTACATCATAGTATCATAAACACGTCGAGACTCGTTTCTAATTTAGTAAGTGATATCGTTTTCCCTTGCCTTGCTTATGAGCATAATGCGCGCGACACAAAACTCACTCGAAGCCGCTCGTGTCTTATAAACGCTTCCTGATTCTATCTGCGTTACACAAAACAAAACACAATGAAGACATTCTTCTCCCTTTCTATCTCAATAAAATTACGATATGACCTTAAATTAGTTAAGGGGTACATGATTAAGAGGTTTAACAACATCCATTAACGGCATTTAAACACTTTGATTAGTGTTGTTTTACGTGACGTTTGCAATCGTAAAAAAATTATCACGACAAATTTGTTTTCGTTGCAAATCTATTTTACAATGAGACTCAATATTTCGATTTAGGTTGTGAAAAAATTGAGGAGAATTATAAATTGAAAAATTCGTATTTATACTTCTAAACAATTGTATTTACAAAATAAATTCCAACCGGCTGACTGTTTTGCAAAACATTGAAAGTGGCCATTTTTATATATATACCTACATTTCATTCTTATTTTAATTTCTTGCAATATTTTTAAGTTGGTTGCAGGTTTATTCACAAGTAAAGACATTTTATACACATTTCATGCAGTATGTCTCAATAGTCATGCAGTATGGGTTTAAGGTAAACATGTGGTCTCTCCTCAAAACTCAAATATCAGAAGTTCTTGGACTTCGATGGTATTCGACACAGCTTTTTACTCATCATCATTATCTCAGCCGGACAACGCCCATTGCTGGGCATAGGCCTTCCCCAAGAATCTCCACGACGATCGGTCCTTTGCTGCCCTCAGCCAGTAGCTACCCGCCACCTTCACCAGAATGTCGATCCATCTCGTTGAGGGTCTACCCACCGAACGTCGTCCGGTGCGTGATATTTTAGCTGTTTAACACATCCTCCATGAAGCACTTTGCCTCTTGAAATATTTCCTAAACGCGCTTATAGAATATACTTGTGTGAAGACAAGTTTATAATAATCATGTTCTTGGTCAATTCGTTTATTTTACAAGCCTTGATTGTACATTAGGACAAGATTACGAAATTAGGAAACTGAGCTGTTTAATACATTCTGACTTGTGTATGTATGAAATTGAAGTCTTTATTTTCATCGCTTAGTAATAATCTTCGTTACAATTCAATAAACGGTAAAATAATATCGTTTATGATAGATGAGTGGAAACGTTAAAATAATTTGGATTACTTTAGGAAACCGGATAGATAACTGTAACGTGTAAGGGGGCACATTATTCAGTCGAAGCTAACTTCCCCTGATCGTGAAATGCTAGTTTGCTGAATTCTGTACTACTCAGTTTATTCCATCGGTAATTACGCGTGGCAACAGAGTTAATTATCTGCCTGACATGAGCTCACGCTCCGTCTAGAATCAATGGTTGTTTTAATAAATGATTTTTGAAAAGATAATCTCTAGAAGTTCCATTGCGTTATCTGGCGCAGACGTTACCACACAGCTATACGAGTATACCAAATTTATTTATTTTTGTACCAAATGTAAACATAGTATGGAAGCATAGTGCTTAGTACATAGATTGTTCACATTTTATTGTATATGTATTTATATGGACTTAATATCAATGTATAAATACAACTTTATCATGTTCTCGTAAAAGAGATTGATTACGTTTTATGCTCATCTGGAGAAGCAAATTGAGTTTAAAATTGGCGGAGCTTGGTGCGCAACATCTTGGTAAAATGATAAAGTTTGTGTTTATACTACAAAGCCTTATATACCAATGTGTTAAATGGTTTTTGCGATGGTAACATAAACTTCTTTTGTTTTGTTAAGTAACGCTCGCACTGTATGGATCACTTAATAATTTTTAATGATAAAAAATAATTGGCATCGTCGTATTTTGGATACCATTTTAAGTTGTTGACCCGGAATATATTAACTAAACAGAAGCGGTACTGAGCCCTATTAAAGGGTTTCAGGTGGCATATAAACGTTCAACGCTTGATCTGCATAAGGCCCATGTATTGGAAGTTTGATCCATGCCATAAAACTCTGTATCACGTAGGTCTCAAAACGGTTGAGCCTTGATCAGAGAATCAGGTTATTATCAACCAACTAACATGGTATATTGTATAAAAAATACTTAGGCTTTCAGACAAGTAAATTGCCTACTTATTATCTGCGTTGTTTTTCAGTACCTATCAATCTTTGTCATACCTTACTAGTTTGTTAAATATATTTACTGAATTATTAGTTATATTTGATATATAAATTTGTCTAAAGTCTAAAGTGAGAGGCAATTATATATATGTAGATGTGATAGATAAAAGATATATGCTCCTTGATATAAAGGCTGAAATATATAAACTTTAATCCTTAAAATTCTCCCGAATTGTGTAGCAATAGAAAGGAAGTATCAACGCATAAAATTCTACTCGTTATGCCCGCATTATTTTAAAACAAGTGAAACTCGAAACTGCAAATTGGTTTTAAAATTGACGCGACAGACCTGGCCGCGACACACCTGGGAACGAAAGCGTCTTGAAAGTTGTGTAAAGTCGATTGTTCTAATTTATAAACTCTCTCTCAGCTTCATATAATGATGTTATGTGAAAAATGTTCTTAAGAGTACATTTTTCCTTATAAAATGTACAAAACTCTTGCTATTTGATTTTGCAGTTAATTATTTTTAACTACATAATATGCGTTATGATATTATTAAAATCAATTACAGTATTTTATCCAGAAGGGTTACATTTGAAAAAGGTATTTTTAATTTAATATAATGTTCGCAATAGCAAAGAAATTAAGAGAGATGAATCAATCAATCAATCACATGAAACTCATACATCCAATAAAGGGGGTAAGTAACAGATAACCTATACATAATAAAATTCTAACTGATCGCCTTCTGTACCTTAAGAATATACGAGAAAAACTATTATTAGGGGCCTTTATTAATGCAATAAAACCCAAAACAATAGTTGTTATAATTTTTGTCTGTCTGTGCGGTTTTGCACGCTAATCCCAGAAATGGCTTAACCGATTTATTTACGTTTTTGACTTACGTATTACAAGTAAGCGTCACTTAATATTTAAAGTTCGTTTCATTTCAATCCGTCCAAAAATTAAAAGTTAAAATTAATACATAAATTTCTAATTAACAGAACGACGAAAACTCTTTCCTTAAACAATGCAGTTGCTTTTTCTAAGCTTAAGTATTTTGAAGCGAAGCGAAGGCATTTGCTAGTAGATCATTAACTTATCACACAACAAACTATATAGTTATCATAACACATAACCATCCGCCGATCTGCTCAGGTCTTCTCTCAGATGAGTATATAGACTACTGCAATAGTAAACTAATAATATAATTCTTAGTTTTATATTAAAAAGGAACTATTATATATCTACAGTTCTCGGAACGACATAGATCTCAACTAGAACAGTCTATTTGATTTGAATGTATCTTACAAACCTTATTGTATTCATCGAGCATAATAATACTGTGTGTCGCTCAGGTCCCTGCGGCAACAATGATTCTATTAAACATACTTACCATACAATAGGATTTTGTTATTGAGTCATTCGCTAAGAATGACAAAATCAATCGAACACACATACATATCAAGAAAAACACGGAATATGTTAGTATGAGAATGTTATTTGCAAGCAACAATAGACATGTAGCAAACGTGACAAAAGATTTGTTACAAGGCCAAATAACAACATAAATAACTTTGTTTTTGAAACCATCAATCAAACGATTGTCAGCCAATTGGGCTATTAAAGTTCTAGAAGATCTGGTTTATATCAGTAGTAAATAATAGCTGTTCCAAATAATACAATTACATTATAATATCTTATAGTGTTTTAGCGCGATTGAACTTATGAATTTAGAAAAAATGCAGTGTTTAAACATGCCGTCGCTTCTCTTGAGGAAAAATGGGTGCTAAGTTTGCTAAGAGTATCCATTTATGTAACATCAAGATTAAACGACGGTACATTTTTTTGTGCGTGTGAAATTATGTTGATGATTTGGACCAACATAACATGAGAGGTTGATAAATATCTCAAGAGAGAATAGTTATTTAAATATCAGATGAGCTGAACTTTCAATAAAATTGACTCGTCATCAGCCTCTTAAAGTGGTTTTAATCAAGAAATTCGCTCTTCGCTACCTCATATTTAAAACGCGAAATAACTTAATTGTGATTGTTTATTTTACCATTCACCTCTTTTTTGTAGTCCGAGTCAGATACTCCTTATTTTTGATAAAACTTGTACACTGTATAGAGCGATAAAGTTTCATATACAATCACAAGCCAAACTTTATCTTCAACACCTAATGCAGGTGCACTAAATGTGCTTTGCTTGCATTATTCAAAACACTTCTAGCTCTTGTTGTTTTCACTTGTAACTTTGTATAAAGCACTCGGAGCAAATAACTACAAATAATATAACTTGTTACAATTTTGGACGTCGCCCGCATCTCGACGAATACTTGCTTGTGTCACACTATTCACTTTAAACGCGACTGCCTTGTTGCCTGCTAGCCAAGATAAGGTTATCTTTGCAGCTTTTCATATGAATCGTATATTTGAAGTTTTCTTGTTATTCGTGGCATTCTGTTTACTGAATTGAGTTATTAATATTATTTAATAATGCAGGTCCCCCTCTTCCTTTACGGCCGGCAACATTTCGGCGACGCCTTTGGTGTCATTGCAGTCAATGTGCGACGGTGATCTTTCACCATCAGGTGGCTCGTCTACTCGTTTGCCGACTAATAAAAAAACAATAACTTACAAACTTATAACAATAATATTATTCTTATAGCTTTAAATTTCATCAACACTTGTTTCAATGTCATTTTTTGTTGATATCAGATTTTAGTTCTCTTTGCATATATTATGTTAACTATAATTTAAAATAAATATAGATATATGTTAACTACGAATCTTGTACCAGTGTGAACAGTATAAGTATAAGTAAACAGTACAAGGTATTACAAAACAATCAGTTAACGTTAGTTTACATTAATAAGATAGATACTTCAGCCAATTGACACTTTTGATAAGCATGAATTACTCACAGAAAGTCCAGTTTATACAAAAGTTATCAATACTTAAGCATCAATTATTTCCATCTAATATTAAATGTCAATACTATACTCCGATGAATAGGTTAAATTCATTATTATATTACATAACTATGGTCTATTATACTTAAAATATATTTGGTATCATTTCCCAATTATACATATTGATGTATTAGTTACAATAATAATTAATAAATGACATGGAACATTCTAACTAATAAAATGAAACTGTCATTAACCTTCTTTAAAGGCCTTCTGAGAAATGTTACATGCACACATATCACGTTGTAGGTTAAATACACTATTAATTACGCCCTTCAAATAATGATTTGTTCCGGTATGCTCAGAGTTAATTTTCATTAAATTATATTGTGTATATACAAAGTAATACATTTTACGATCAGGCGATTGTTAGAAGCCCTTGTGACCTTTTGTTATTTTAACGAATCGTAGGTATAAATGTAAGTTACAAAATTAGCACCATTGCTCTAAGCTAAGTGTTAAAACAGTGATAAAATATGATTTACGCATTGCGTGTGGATATTTTTGCAATCAAAATTGCAGTTTGAGAAATCTAACATTTTGGTTTTCATTTTGTTCTGTTGTTTATGTTCACTTTAATCTATAGAAAATGCTTATTTTTACGTAGTATTTAAACCAGATTTATGATTTATAAGATTCACAAGATTATGATAAACGCTGATAGCTTACAGGTTAAAACGTTCCCCAGCGCGTAGGCCTGATTTTTTTTATCCTACATCAACTGGTTTTTTTTAAAGTTATGTGCATATTAGAAATTTATTATAATTTGCTTCAGGGATGGAAAACATGCTTGGGAAATCTGCCTACCTGAGAAGAACACATATTATTTTTTTAATGTTTGAGTTAATCCGCAATTAGACTACTTGATGGAGTAGGACCGTGTCCGTGTGTGAGCAAACCTGGCACATTAAAGTCGACGGGTATTGATCTTAATAGCGGTAAATAGTAAAGTATATACTTAGTGGCCATCACACCCCTTAGTACTAAGAACAATCATATGCAGAGAGAGAGTGCCAAAATCGCCATGTAAAATTTTGAATCCTTAAATAGGACAAAGACTTATAAAAAACATCGGTAAAATTCTCGAAACCTTGGGCTCCAATTGGAAAATATTAGTATTTTATTAAATATTATAAGCAATGAATAAAATAATTTTTAGTCATCTCTCGAGACATTAATAAATTTACTGATATAAAAATTTATGATTATTTGCTTTTCGGTACTAGTGAAATTAGTTTTATAAATCGTCCTGGGATTTGGATTTTGATAGATTCTATTCCAGCTTTTTTCCGAAGTTGACACGACCCGTGTTCATCGATCAAATTTTCGTAATCCCATCAACGTTAAGTAAAACTTATTCCGACTGCAACTCAGACTCTTTAAGTATTAAAAATTCAACAAAATAATGAGACAAAATGACGCATGTAAAGGAGCAACCATTTCACGGTGACTTCAACATATTAATGATCTGATTATAGTCACGGAGGTCCCATCGAGGAGGCGTAGACTGTAATATACCATGCTGATCCCGTACGCATTGATGAAGGTAAAGTGTCCCTAATGTCTTCAAAACAAGAATGAATAGGCTTTTTCTAAATTTATGCGCCTTTTTATCTAAGGCTGCATCGCCACTTACTATCAAGTAGGACCGGTAGTCAAGCACTGACTTATAATCATTACAACCACAATGGTCCCATAGCTGGATTCGGATCTCCATTCAAAAAGAGAGAGGTTAAGGCAATAATCCGCCACGCTGGCCAAGTGTACACGTTGCATATATTGACTTATAATACGTAAAAAATTGTTAGCGGCCAATCCAATAAATAATGCAAGACTTATTGACTAACGATAACAACCATAAATGAAAGCTTTACATTCCCTCCCGCCCATACGAAGGAGGCAAGCGTTCAAGAATATTTACCATTAACAATCATCCATCCAACTAATATTTTGCTTAACTGAGTCCATTGATAAAAGCCATCAGGCTATGAGCCGCTCCCCCTTTTTCGACTACTAATTTCTTATATTTAACGTAATATTAGAATACACGAACCAAAGCTACGGCTGCTTTGTTTTGAAACATATATGAAATTCATAGTTTATATACTGTTGGCTCAATACCCATGGTATTTATTATCTATCGATATTAATATTGTTACTAACAATAGCAGCATATTGCGTTCTGCCCCGATTATCTCGTCCGATGAAACTTTAAACCATAAATAAGATTAGTTTTTGTTGGCTACGACAAAATCTCACGTTGTTAGCTGGCGGTTGAATATTTAGTGGAATTGTTTCGCAAGCAACCCTCATAAAGATATCTAACTGGGATGCTTCCCAATATATACGACTTGTTCAAACGTAATTACAATATTCGTATTTTAATTAGTTAGAGCTACGTTTCTGGTACTTTATTTGATGTTATTTTATAAATGTACATTATACCATAATATTATTTATTGCACACCATGTACATACAAACAGTAAACAGAAAACGGTATTACCAATTAACGGATAGTTAAGTGATAATAAATAATACGGGCATAATTTTCACTCTGCCTGTGTAAGAGCAATGTTCGAAGCACTAGGCTATCACTTTACGTACGACTGTAAATAACGGACGTATGCAAATGATCCGACATAAAATTACAGTGTTATTTCGGTTGGTCAGAGATTATATATAACTAATGTGATTACTCATCTCTTTTAGATCATCATTTAATATCCCTGGGTCACTGTATAAACAGAGAAACTAGGTTGCGTGTAGAAACAATCACAGCCCAGGCAAACCTTACGAAGGTTCACCTATCAAGGTTATAAAAATCGTCTACCACACCTACACCAAGCATGTAGACAATAATTAATTATGTCATTTCCGTCACGCATTTTGACAAAATTGCGTGGGTCCTAGAATCGTGACAGGCCATTCACTCCGCCCTGGATTAGTCTAATTCCGATCATAAATTAAACACGGTTTATAAGCACTTTGTTGTTCAATGTCCATATTTGTTTATAAGTAATGAGACTAAGTTATATAGGAAATTTATTATGCTGGTCGAGTAATTGGTATATTCAAGATGGCAGTCAAGTAAAATTAATTTATTTTTAGAGACTAATTATCAACATTCGTAACAATAACGAAGAATGTTATCAATACATTTTTATAATAATTCATTTATTCTAGTATTAAAAGAACAAAGCATATAACTAATAACTACTAGCGTATTTAATAAGTAGTTGTATTTCGTAGTTAATAAAAGCTTCATTATAAAATCTACACATATATTAAAATTTTACATTATCGCTTTCTGTACATAAAAGGTCCTGTATATGAAAACTATTATTAGGGACCTATATTAACGCAATAGAATCCAAAACAATAATTAGAATTTTTGTCTGTCTGTACGATTATACACGCTAATCTTAGAGACGGCTTAACTGATTTCGTTATGGTTTTCTCTAATGTACTGCAGTAAGCATCACTTAATTATTTAAAATTGGTTTTATTGCAATCTGTCCATAAATGAAAAAAAATCAAATTAAAACATGTACTTTTAATTAACAGAACGAGAAAAACCCAGTCCTTAAAAACGTGGGAGCTAACATTGGAGCTACATGATACTTTACTAATCCAATAGACAACGATTACGTCACCATACCTATCAATTTTTTTTTCATAATAAATCTAATGAATTTAATCATAAATAATGAATCTAACATCGATACCGAACAATTTCCGATGGCAAAAAAGTAATAAAGGAACGAGCGGTACTGCTTTCAAAGGTGAATTTCAATAAAAGGCTTAACTAACGTTCTAGATGCATATTATAAAGTAGGAACTTTTGAAAGGGGTTCGAGTCAGTATAGTGATTTGAAGAAGACACGGAAAAGGCGGTCCTGAAGATCGAATAGATAAGAATAAGGACGGAGTGAAGAAAGGCATAACCCTACTTCAAAGGCAGATCCGGAAGACTTGTGCAATAAATATGCAATGATATTTTCTTATTAAAATATATTTAACAGAAGAAGGTTTGCTATTTGTCCATAGTTTTTCATGAAATTTCCTCGGTCTTAATGCGTTTAAAATGATTACACTGATAAGCAAATTAAAAACACTCTTAGCTTGTGAAAATTTATTAAGAACTTGAGTGCTTTTTAAATTCAATTCAATTCATGTTTTAATGTTAAAAGGCAAAATCATCAAAGAGATAAATCTTATAAAAGCTAATACAGAAAACGAAAAGTACAGAGTACGTAACTTCAGCGAAATCTATTCACAGTAATAAGTGGCAGAATGCATAGAAGTGGATAGGATAGATGCATTAGGATATTTGACTAAAGTAAGAATAGTGATGTTACACAGTTTCTGATAAGCAAATAAGTCTTGAGGTTGGCTTTTCTACGATAACATAACTAATCTATACTAATAATAAAATTCTAACTGATCGTTTTCTGTACATGAACGATATATAAGAAAAACATTATTACGGGCCTTTATTACCGCAATAGAACCCAAAACATTAGTTATTACAATTTTTGTTTGTTAGTTTCCTTGTCTGTGCGTTTGTTCCCGCTAATCTCAGAAACGGCTTAACCGATTTCGTTCTGGTTTTCAGTAATGTATTGTTGTAAACATCACCTAATATTTAAAGTTTGTTTCATTGCAATCCATCGAAAAATAAAAAAGTTATAAATTAATATTGTAATTTGTAATTCATAGAACGAGAAAAACCCAGGAAAATGCAGATGTTATTTTTAAGCGTAAGGTCGTTTTTCCTAAGCGATGCGAGGGCATTTGCTAGTTTAGTAATAAAACATTTCTTTACCTACATTAAAGTACATTCATTGAATACGTTCGAGGTCTCTCCTCGGATGTGTGAAGTGGCCTGTGAATTTAAATACGAGTAGACCACTAATAAATCAATATTTATACTCTTGTTCTCTTGCTCTAAGTATTTTTTTTAATCGGGGTCACGTGTCAAATACTAACAAGCATGAAGTTGATCCATTCTCGTACCTAAACTTCCCCTTCGCCTACACCTTGCTGAATAGAAACGAAGCAATGGCTCTGCACCACCCGCTTTAATCTCAACAGAACTCTAATATCGTCATAGGTTCCTTTGCCTGCTATTGACTGACTACTACTGTTCTATAATTGACCGTGAAATATTTTTAACTGGTTTCAGTTGCACTGTCCGAGTCCAAAATGCCGTTTCTCTGTATCCGTATTGGCCGGAAACGCATCGGTCTCGCTTTTGTTGTAAAGGAAACTTTGTTGAATTGCCTTATAGAAAATATGTATTTATCTGTAATATTAATTTCTATCTCGGGCGCAAATATGAACATAGTAAATCGTCAAATGTAACCCTACAGAAATCGACTTAATGGTCAAAATTAAAATATGTATATAATTATTTTTCAAGCCAAATGAAGTCAGAGGGAACGGTAATCTTAACTACTAAATTAGGAGGTTGTATTAATAATATTAAAAAAAATATTTATATATTTAACTGTAATGTTGTATTGATTCGATTGTATTGTACAAGCAAAAGGGAAGAGGAAAAATGACTCGACATTACTGTTTTGGTTAATTTTCTAATACATGGAAGTTTCTACTAGTGTGTTTAAGTTATTTAATATTGCATGATTATTGTATCTCATATTTATTTAAAATTTAAGAAATAATAATTTATTTTATATAGAAATATAGATTTTAAATATGAATGTATATTGTTTTTGCATTGTTATCAACTAATTAGTATGGGTATACAAACTCCTTATTACTACCGATTAGAAAATCGATTTAACATATTATTTTTATATCGATTTATTTATAGTACATATCGAATAGAAATACAAAATCTATGATTTTCAGTATATGATGTCCCGTACGCTAGTAATAGACATATGAATAATATGAGTGAATAAAATATATTTCCAATAGAAGCGCCGGTCACAAAGCATTTGCTTTATTAATAAGTAGTGAGTCGATTCTTCAGTCGAACCCCTAGCGAACGTTTATATAAACTAAATTAAAGCCATCCAGTCCATCCCAAGCTATCATAAAGCTAATAATAACATAGGGGATCGTCATCTTAGCTTCTTGAAATTATCTTTCATATCATCAAATAGGTTCATTGAGGTCTGAACTTCACTAAGAAGATACCGGAAACCTAATTAGAATTTTTTTTGGCCTACCCTCAAAGTTAATAACCACAATAGAAATTAAGCCAGTTTTATTGCTTCAAGAGGTGCTTGAACGGCAAACTGTTATAATTAAAAACACGGGCATTTTTCAGAGGTTTCTTGCTTTAATTAGCAATATTTTTTTCTTTCTTTTACAAGTTTATTCCAACTTAATTATGGTTTATTTCGGCTTCCTCATTGTCATATACTTTAAATATATATGTGTATATATTCAATTTTGTAATTAGCTTTATAATGATAGACCTTCAAATTTTAAAACTAATGTATTAAACAATTTATAGTTAAATAAAATATATATTATATTTATCCATTTAAGTACGTATTTATTCATAGTACAACTACCTACTTGTGTCATTTATATGCTCTCCACCAAGTCAAACAACATCAAGCGCAGAAAGGTTCGTCCCGTTTGTTAACGTTAGATAATGTTTAATTAATAAATTTACTAACGTCAATTTCAAATCAATCCACCCGCGTTGCGACTTCATAGACAACTAGTGAGACAACTAGTTTTACATTTTTACCCCGAAGATACTCCTTCTGACCACCTACTCTAGCTATCGTTCTCGTTCTAGAATGAATCGTGAATTATTATACTTGTTTCGGTACAGTGTCGGTGAGAAAGATAAAAGCCGGCAACGCGACGGTAATAACTTTGACAACGAACGTCTCGATACTCCCGACACCGATGTATCATCGGTCACTAACTAATAATAGGCGTTTATTAGCTAGCGACATAAAATATTTTACAAAACTTCCTGATGCGTTTTATCAATACGCACAATTCTCATCACATGTGAAAAAAAATCATTGGCAACATTTTCGCGTAACGCGACAAATGAAAGAACTGTTCTGATATAAAAGTTCTGTAACGCTTACTCCTATATACCTTTTATTAATGTACACGGCCCGTAGGTATATGCAAGTAAAGAAACCGTACCACGGCAGCATGACAGTAAAACGAGCAATTTCGACTTCCATTAAGTTAATTTCTGTAGCATTAAATTTTACGATTCACTACGTTTTGTGCGCATTTATTGCATTTTCATTATTTTATATCCATGAACGTGGTTACCGGACTTTTCATTCCTGATTTTATGACAATAGTAACAAATTGGTAATTTGTATGTAACATATATATTTCAAATGCATTAACATATATAAACATTAATTATGAAACTGAATTGACAGAACTTGAAACTGAATTGGGGCAGACATTTATATGACAGATAAATGTTTGTTCTCGGGTCATGGGTGTTTGTAATGTCATATTTGAGTTCTTCCAATTTTTTTTTTATTAATTGAATACTTTATTGCATTACGTTAAAATAAAGGGGGTATAATGGACGTATTTTATGCTAAATGGCATACTCTACCAGTATACTATACACTTCCATACCACCCACAATACGGAATCCTAGTGCGGGGGTTATGTGAACGTTTATTTATTATTAATTATAAAACATTATTTTATTATCTTTTTTTATAATGTCGCCATTAAATTCAAGTAAATATACCAACATATATGAGTGTCGCATACGTTGACAGATGTTATTAATAGACGTTGGATTCAGTGATGAGTGACCTTCTCACGACTTCAACTTATTTTTCCGATGTGAATACAATACAATATGTAACTTATTTATTACCATTTTAAAATGTTGTTTTAACTTAAAATTTCACAATGATACACAATAATAACGAACGTGCAATCTTTCAGTTACAATCTTCTTATGTTAAAGGTTAATTACATTTTATGTGATTATTAGCGTCCAGCCTAATTAAAAAGCACGTAATTTCCATATAGTATTACATAGTACATATTATATTTTAAGATATATATCATAATTATATTGAGTATATATGTATCACACACATTGTTAAGTAGTTAAATAACTTTTTCTAGCATTGTACGCACCTGCCACATCCAATCGTACTCAGGGTTAACTGGTAGAGTATGCCATCTAGCATGAAATACGTCCATTATACCCCCTTTATTTTAACGTAATGCAATAAAGTATTCAATTAATAAAAATAAATAATTTTTTACAAGGATTCCAGTCCCACATTTCTTAACAGCTTAAAAAGGATAAAAATAAAATAGCCAACATTCTCAGAAGAAAGTCAAAAGGCGGAAAATGAAAGAAACTTGCACAAGAAACCAATCTTTACTTACTGAAAGTTTTCGTTACCATTCGTATACTTTTGTATTGATGTTTGAATACTTTCTAAAGATTTCTGTTTAATTTGTCATTCGATTCAATGAGAGCGAATTTTATTTGTATTAAGATTGATTGATCTTTAACAATTCACAGCTATACTGGGTAACGAAAACAGATATAATATATAGTTACACTGAAAACTAGTTTCTTGATAAAAAAAATATATATAATTTTAACTAAATTAATAATCGTTCACACATTCACAGACTCTCACTATGATTTCCTACATAAATATGACAATATAAAGACACATGACTCGGGAACAAACATTTGTACCTCACATAAAAGTCCGCCGCGGCCGGGAACCAAACCCTCTCGCCCGGAAGGTATGTCAATACTACCAACTGGACTACGTGATCGTCAAATGTCCGAGCCAACTTCCCATGCTCGTGGTGTACCTTGAACAATAACGGCCGATAGAATGACGCCCGTTATCTTCTCTTGGAAAATACTGGGCTTTGTACTCGTGGACGGGACTCGTGCATTGTAGACGCCTTATAATGACGACCGGAGTGCTTCAGAATCAATCGTTCAATATTTTTTTCGTGTTTCTATTGCAGTGCTGAAAATTTCCTGCTTGACCAAAAACACGTTAATAATGCCTCAATCTATGTCCACGGACTGCGGTAACCACTTACTAACAAGTAACATATCTGCTTTTGAAAAGCAAACTCATGTTTTTATAATTTTTAATAAGCTGAGAATTCATCTCAGTTTTTTCAAATAGCTGGTGATGTCAAGATTATTTTGTTGACATACTTCAATCTATTCATTCTAACAGCCTACTATGAGATACGGGAGTTTCCTCTTTAACTGAGAAGACCTAGAACATACTTCAGTATACGACTTAAATGTGAATTGATGGATTATTTAGATGCCAAGCGGATTATGTGTTCTAATGTCGTCCGAAGCTATCCGAAAAGGCTTAACTGCTCTCATATATTATAATACCTATCGAGAACAACAATTTGATCCATCTTTTGAAATGCCTATGGTTCTGCTACTAACTTACGCCTATTCAATTTCAAACAACACTAAACTTTTGTTGACTTTTCACTAACAGCTGTCACAACCGACTAGTCGCTCCTCGTACTCGGGGAAATCTGTGGTGTAATGCCGGTTGGTAGACACAACCAGAGTACGAGCTCCAATAATGAAACTATTACATTAATACCTATCCCACTTCCTCTCCATAGTATTGGAGAACGAATTCATAGCCATAATGATTTACATTTTCCGTCCATGTAGCACTTAGGATCGCTTTTATTCAGAATACTCACCCATACACCTTTCCCGAAGATGAAACCACGTAACACGCGATTATCATAATGAAATTGCAGGCAGTTCTGAAGACCGTAAGAAAAATGGTAAAATTTGTGGCGTTAAATAATATCGTTAACCATAAAGAAAAATGGCCGCCCTCTAGGACGGCGGGCCGCTTCTCCGAAATTGCAAGTCGTATATTACACAGGGAATTTTCAATTACGGCAATCCTGCGGTTTTTCATTCGTAATGCGACTTTTAGGCAACGCTTCGAGATAATCATTCATAACAGTTTTTCCATAGGGTAACACAAGTATAGATAATATCAAATTTAGGTCATCAAAAAAAAAACCAATCTGTTTTATTTACTTTATCGTATAGAACATTATATGCCGACGAACCAATAATAAGAGTCTCTCGCTTCCATCTTGGCCGCCAAATGTGATGCTTTAAGTTTTACTGAAGTAAATAAGAATTGGTAACCATTTAGCATCAAATGGCCCATCTACAAGTTTGTCGACTTTTTACATAAACAAAGGTAACAGATACTCACTATTCTTATATTATGTAGCGATATTTCGATTCAATGATAAAAAGTAAAAAAACAGACAGTAATTGCTTAGGCGCTTGATTATATTATTTTTGTAGACTTGGCATGGCAAATCATGGTCGCGGCAGGACTGTTGTGATTGACAGTTGATACAGAAAAGCCTGTAAACTTAACGTCTCATTCATTACACATCTTAAATACTTGACGTCCCGATACATGACGTCTGTGTAGTAAAGGTGATAGTGACCCTGCCTGCTGAGTGATTGTCCCAGGTTCGATTGCTTACTGGAACAAACATTTATATGACGATTGAGTAGTCGTTTTCACCAACGACATGTTCAAGCTCTGAACTTTACTACTGATATTAACTCTGCACAATTGTACTAATTTAGATGCATCTTCTCTTTTCAAATTGTTTGGATGTGTTGTTTCTAAAATAAATTATTAAAATAATATAATAAAATTACACTATCCATTGCATTAAAGAACTATCAATTCAGACTAAATAAACACGAAACTTATCGGAATAGTTTATGAATATGGGCAGGTAACATATTTTCGTTTTCCAGTTTATTTGATTTCTCAGTTAAATATAACCATGATTACAAGTCATTTCCCATTACTACTTTTCCCTCATACCAAATATTTAGTTCGATTGAATATGCAGATCTGACAGCAACAGAAGTTCTCTCTTCCCACCGATATAAATTTATTGTAATGCAAATTGCATCTCTTTGTAAGTCCGCTCTACTAACTCTCAAATCCTTTCAATCCGCTCTTTATAGGTTAGCCTAAGCTTTTCCTCGAAATTTCATACATATCGATGAATGTATTTCTATTTTACGTGCCCCATTGTGCCTCCATGACTTTTTATATTGTCTGCTTTGTGTTTCCTTTTGTAATAATGATAATATTATTTCGCGTTCTCTTTCCGTTAAATACGTTATAGGTGATTGTGTGAATTATAATCTAACATGAAGTTCAATGTGACATTTTGTTAACGACGACGGAATACAAAAAAAATTATGGTAAACAAATCGATGAGGCATGTTTTATTATAAATTACGACGCTCTTGCAATTCGAAATTTCTAAATAAAAATGCTGTGTTTAAACCCTTTGTGTTGCTTTTTTAATTTTATATGATAATTAGCAAATAACTAGCTACTGATGTCTATACAATATCTAAGGTTAAACCGGAATTGACTATTACTACAATATGTATAAAGTGTAATAAAACGATAATAGTTCATGGTTGTATATTCGACGTAAGCCATATTTGAAAAATAAGGCAAGTAAAATAAAGGCTTGGTGCACGACGGTCTGACGTTTTGTGTCATTAATGAGTGACTGAGTTGGCAGCACCAGATTCGGTCATAAGTAAAATAGAGCCCATTTCAATTCTGCGGCAGGATATCTTCGTATCAATATTCAAGCAGACATTCTGCAAATCGAAATATCAAAAAACAGAAAATATTTTTTCATCTGTAATTGTAGTTTTAAATATTTTATACCTAGCGAATACTGTTTCTTGCAGCAATCGTCGATGATGCGTTAAACAAATCGTGTCATATGTTTAACTGGTGCAATGCACCCGATTAACAAAACTTAATTTATTATAGCAATATATTATTATATATAGCTAAAATAATTAGTAATAATGAAGTTACTTAATACCTTACTTAAAACAATCCCGTGACACCAAATTACGAGTAAGTATTCATGTTCGAATATCTTTAATAACTTACTAAATACTCGTATAACACTGGAAAATGGAGTTGCTGAAAAGATGGGAACAAAATAGCTCTATTAATACGAGTGGACGAATATACAAGACTTTAATCGAATTTTCCGCTCGACATGGATCTACGAGTACGTCGCTGTGGTCGATGTTCTGTTATTAGGTTTATAGCCAACCAAAGTGAAATGTGAAAAACACGCCCATTATAATGCACGGTGGATCACTATCTAAAATTACCGCCTAACAGACTTAGCTATGCATAGCAACAAACAAATTTCCGGATTCCGTTATACCGTAACCTTGGATATTTCTTGAATAGGTTCTATTAGTCCTCAAACGCAGAAATATTGTTAATTCTTAATATATTATTAAAGTTAATACTACCATCAATTTATACCAATAAATTGAAGTGTGTGATATCATTTAATATTTAATATACTATTTATATATTATTATTATATATCTCACAAAATTTCACGGATCCCAGATTTAAGTGTAAGTTTGGAAGGCCTGCATGGACACCCAGGTCCAATACGTCGTTTTGAGATACATTAAAGAGGTAGGATAGATACAATCTTTATCTGCATACTTCTGATACATCCGAAGGTGGTCCACGCCGTGTGTTCAGTAACTATTAAAAGAAAACAAGCCACGAATTAGCGGCTTATAGTCACCTGCCGGTTCAATCGTGTAACAATTTGCCTGGTGGTCACTGGTCGCTCACTGAATGGGTTCTTGTAAATTAACTCATACCTTGGCGTGAGCAGCTAAAGGTGTAATGAGGTGTGCCACTGATCTGATAATCTAGAGGGCATTGTACCCACACGAGCGGGTTTGTTTATTATTGCGCTATTAGGTACTCCCCCCCCCCCC
>PDGT01000010.1:3371665-3393595 GCA_003671415.1 Megathymus violae
GGAACATTTAGGTCTATGGTATCGCTACTCATCAACAGGTCGGCAATATCTGCCCTGAAGCTTTATCATTAGGCTAGCATTAGGATTTATCAAACAAACACTTAAATTTTGGACGTCGCGATTAATGACAAACCTTTCATTGAAAACATCCCTACCGTATGGACGTCGGGATTCACTTAATACACATAGCTTTTCTGCGTCAATGCACTCATTGCATCATAGGTAATATAGGCAAGTTCAAGAATATAATAAAGAAAGCAAGGAAAGAAGGAAAAAAAAGGAAAGAAAGAAGGATATTTTTCATATTTATAACAGGACATTAATGAAATAACTATTAATTAAGTTAGTACGCTTTTTCACATTGCTACATCCACACTCTATACATCACTACATACCATCAGAAGATGTTAAAGTTTAGCACTTACTTATAATAAGTAAAAAAATAAAGTAAGTATGCACTACTTTCTTGTTTTATCCCGATATATAAATCTAGTTATTTAAATCACAATTACCACGAGTTTGAAGAGGAGGAAGAACCTTTTGATAGGTGACACTTGACAGACACTACTGACTGTTGAGTCTGTCGACCTTTTGCCTTATCAATTTTACCTTACCTTACCTTCCTTCGTTTCCTGAGCCAAATATCACGACACATGACATTACAGATATTTTCACGCACTGAACTCGACACTGTCATGACAAATTGATTATTTTGTGTCACGTAAAAAATTTTACTGTTAATTGATTTCAAAAGCAATTACTTTCGCTGTGATATAATAAAATTCCGTGTTTACAAATAAACAAGATAAGTTCGCTGTACGCTCGACACAATAATTTCAGATTTGGGATTACACAGAGACTGCTCGCGACTGTTCAATTTGCTGATCTTGTCACTTCCAACTTGGTGATTGTGATCAAAGTAGACTCGAGCAACTAACAAGAACTTCAGATAACCGCGATATATCTTCAGTGCTTAATAAGTCAACTTGTAAGTTGTCATAGCAAATTATAAAACTACAATGGTGCGATAAGCATTGCTCTTTCATTTTGTTACGTTTTATATTGCCTAAATATGAATTATTTCGATTTATGCCTAGCCTAGTGGTTTGAACTTTGGTTTTCCGCAGACGGTTGCTAATTCAAATCCAGCACACACATACGTTAGTTTTTCAATATTATGTGCGTATTGCAAATTAATTGTCCTTACTTGGTGAGTGAGAACATAGTAGGGAAATCTGCATACCTGAGAGTTCCCCATAATGTTCGCAAATTTCTGTGAACCTTGCCAATCCACACGTTGCCCATGTCGTTGATTATGGTTTCACAGCTCTCATTGTGAGAGGAAACCCAAGTCCGGAAGTGGGACAATTAAGCATTACAATGATTAATGATAAACCAATTATGAATCCATTGTTCAGTTGGTAGTGACACAATCTATCGAGCGCGAGTTCGAGTCCCCTAGTTGTCGATTGTCGGCCGTTCACATTAATATGATAGAAAAATTATTGTTCTTGGGTCATTGTTGTTTGTGATGTCTCATTTGTGAATATCGAATCGCTAATGCGATACAACTATTTTATGGTTGTGTATAAAAGTTTATGTGCGATATTTTTGTTTTTAAATTCGGACAATTTATGTATATCGTATGTGTATCGAATCCCGCGGACTGGGTTGCTTTCTAATCTGGGGGTCGTGAGAAATTTGTCTATCTTGGGTCCATGGTTAGTGACTAAAGCGGCTGCGACAAGGAAATTTATCGAAGAACTCAAATGGCTGAAAGTGTAATAGTACTCACAAGAATTTGGCAAATAGAAACGATTTGAATGCTACCAAAATGATACTGATACGAACTTTAATGCTCTTAATTATCTTGTGACTTACTGACAAACGAGAAGATGTATATCGTTCAACCAATTTTGATAGCGTGGCCGATCTTGCCATCTAAATTGGTTGAACGAAACACCATTGCCTTACCTTTTTCAAAATTCTTCATGTACTTAACAACTCAAAAGAGATTTATTTCTTCTGAGAATTCTTTTCAATGTTTTTTCACCACAATGAAATAATTTCTAACATGAATTTTAAAGTACCAAAGACGCATCATAAATTCAAACTGACAACCGACGTGAAGAGTTTAGTCCGACTTCAGACCACCACGCTACCAGTTCTGATCTAAAAGTAACTTTATAATTTAATATATTGCTGTGGTAAAGTCATAAACCAATCTTGATCTGCGTGGGCACTGACCGAGAAGGTCAATTTGTTGGCCATTCAATTTGTAACAAATGACACCTGGACCCTTGTCTCAGTGTGGCTATGTAATATTTACTCTCAAACTAATATATTTCACCAATACGACGACATTGTATACGCGTCTAGTTTCTTATTTGGAATATTCATGTCTCGATAATATTAATTTCGCTCATTCAAAATATTGTTATACTAATAATAGAATAAGTAATTAACTACTACTAATCTGAAATTGAATAAGGTGACATCACATTGTAATGAATAAACATAACATAAGTGCATGTTAATTAATGTGAGCATATAGAAACTAAATCTTATTTTAATACCTTTCATTGTAATAAACAAAGCACAATTTATTTATATAATTAAAAAAAAATCCATTATAAATATAAATTAAGAACCTCCGTCTGGCTCAGCTTTCAAGTATTGAACGTTCTGTATTGCCATGTCAATAATTACAGCAATCGCATTGGATGATCGAAACAATGTGTTTAAATCGTTATATAAATTACTTTCTTTCTAGTCAGATAACAAAACAAAATCTGCAATACAACAAAAAACAATCGCATTGTTGAAAAGTATAATCAACGTCTCACTTTAAGCAAGAAAAATCCAAGTGGGTCACAAAGAAATATCAGATTTAATTTTATAAGAAAATGGATGTCATCTGCTACGTCATCAAACTGCCGGCGAAAGGAAATTAAATATCTTATCACCGTGATAAAATCCCTTTTTATATCGACTTGCCACATTGAACAGTTATTTGGACTCAAAATAAGGTATTCACGTTTCTTATTCGCTTAATAAAGCAGTAAAATTTATTTTTGGTACGAATGTGGCTTAAGATGATTTACGCTGCAAATTTTACCTCATTATTCATTTTTATTTGTAAGCAGAAACATGAGCAAGCCAACAAGGCCTGGTAAATGCTGCAGACGTTCCCGCTACATTAGATTTGCTAAACCTGCCAAGTACGCGTATAAACAATGGTCTTACTTACAATTACGGTGTATAGTTTTTGATCTACCTGTGACGATTCTTTTTTTAAACAGTTCGTAGCATGTACATATCGTATTAAATTATTATATTTAGTGAAGAGAGCAAGCAAGATATTTTTGAGGCATCTAAAATCAAAAAATAATAAAACTATTATTGACTGCTTGCATAAAAATTTAAGGGAGTAACTTAATCTAACCTAGTATGAAAATCTTTCAGTAATTTACTATTACAATAATTTTGTAAGTAAAGGAGATGTTTCACAAATGTATGAAGTCTGGGCGTCCTCATGTACAAACTGTACAAAGTAAATATTAATCGAAAGCATTTCTTATTATTCAAATTCTAGATTTCAGCTTGGTTTAGTGTAAATAATTCAATTTGTGAATAAAATACTGTACACTGAAACATTATGGCGGATGGCGGAAAGTCTGTCGGATGCATATGACAGTTATTGATATAATACGTCATGGCTGTCAAACGTTAATATAATATCGGATGTAGTTATTAACTAAATAAATGTTACTTACTTATCTATCTTACTAAAAATGTAACGTAATAAAAGATGACAATTAATAAATAAAAATGTGCCTAAAGTAAAATAGAATTATTGTGTAGCTTAAATATAGATTTTCAAACTCCACAGATAATTAATCACAGCCATGATATTTGACAGTTCCATTTGCAACTATATTGTTGTCATACGCAAAAACTTAAAAATAATGTATTTAAATTATTTTCTCAGAGGAGAACAGGTCATTGAATATTGTTTTCAATATTTTTCTGTGAATCAGTTTATTTTTCTTTAAATTATGCTAGACTGTACAAAGGCGCGCCCATAATAATAGATCTCATGTAATGTCTCATAATATTACTCTCAGTTATACAAAAGTATAGTACAATTAAACGATATTAACATAAGAAGTATGCGTTTACAAGTAAGTAAGGGTTTCATTACAAAATTACAAACGTAAAGTGCGAACTTTCGTATTCCAAAGTAATTGTGAGAACACTCAATGTGACATGGATATAACAAAGAAGAAATTACATGCGCGTAAGTGATTAGGGTTTTTCATATCAGCTTTATTTGACATAGAAGCATTTTTAGTTCAAGATTTGCCTTTGTACGGTATACAAGCATTAGGTGGCATTAACAACGATCCGTACAAACTAAATTGATTTCGTAAACCTTGGAGAACATTATGGTGAATTCTAAGTTTAAAGGTGTTCTCGCTATGTTTTCTTCCAAGCGATAATCAACTTAAAATAGGCTCAGAACTGAGAAACATTATTGGTGCGTGCAGAATTTGAATTGGAATTTTAGCCCTTCCAGCAGATCTTGAATCCATTACCGTAAATTAATGCTTTTACATGAATCCCCGTCCCCATCTACAATAATTACCGAGCTTTGAGTTTCGACATTATAACGGCCGTTACAGGGCATAGGTCACTCCTTACAAAGGAATCATCAAATCATTTATTTGTTATTCCTACAACGTTTCACACTATTATTACACTAAGATTCTTCAGTACGAATTCGTGGAGCAGTTATTACGTAATTTATGAGCCAGAAATTCTAATGCCTCTGCCTCAGACGAGCCTAAACAAATGTCATTTAACGATACCAACGAAGGATGGGCGGATTTACGTGCCCTACAAAGCATAGAAGTGTTCCTTGTGATTCCGCATGCAACCCTCCACGTCCATAGTTGTTGAAACATATATTGACACTTCGAAAAAAGTACAGGCACACGTAACTTACCGCAGAGTAAATAACGTCAATAAAATGGTAAAAGCAATCACTACAGTGTGTCTAGGGTAAACGGAGGTATATTATCTTTCGTTTCGCTGCCTTTTTCTAGTCACCCTTCTTTGTAATTACCACTACGGTAGCTAGTCACCTTTTGTCTTTCGAAATTGCTTTTTATGGTCCCTGAGAGAGACTGTTGACAGTTTAAAGCTTTGGCTTGCATGCAGTTTGTTTTCATTAGGTAATTTTATATCAGTTATGACTGGAAAATATGCTCAAGCCATCGGACACAACGTGAACAAACTTTAAATTTTCAGTAAAAATAAATAGATATATTTTATAAAACAAAATTATTGTGTATTCAAATTGAAAGAGACTACTAAACATTATGTTAGTCTTTTTACGATAACCAATTTACATTTTTAGTTGTAAAGGCCTTAAAAAATATTTGTTTCTTATTCTTTAACTAACAAGCCGTCCGCGCTTCGCTTCAGGAAATTTACGCCTTACGCTTAAAAATAGCACCCGCATTGTTTTAGGACTGGGTTTTGCTCGTTCTATGAATATATATTAATTTAAAACATTTTTATTTATGGACGAATTGAAATGAATGTAACTTGAAATATTAAGTGATGCTTACTGCAATACATTAGTGAAAACCATAATGAAATCGGTTAGGCCATTTCTCTATTAATAATTAATAAACGTAATAATAGTTTTCTCATCTATCCTTAATGTACAGAAAGCAATCAGTAATTTTTTTTATTATATTCATAGACTAAAACATAATATTTATATAAGAAGTGTTTGTAAAAAATGTGTTCGCTCTGTACTTGAATCTAAGCCAAAATAAGGATATTTTGGTACATCAAGCTTACTAAAGGAACAGGCAAAGACATCAATCTTTTTCTAGCTAACTGGATTCTGTTACACCCAACTCGTTCACCTAATAAACCCGGCCTAGTTCTAAAATCACCGCGGGTAACTCCCAAATTACTTCTAAATCAACTGTGAATTTGACGACTCTTGGTTGTAGTGAAGAAGCACATTGAAAGATTGTCGTTTAAAGGCTACTAATAGAATTAAATAAAATTACTCCACAATACGCCCTGGTACAGCTCACTTGAGTACATTTTACATTTCCTCGGTTAGGAAGAGAAACTTGTTTCCTGCATCAAGTCGCTTATATGTTAGAACCACATATGTAATTAATCAACTTTGCAGACGTTTCTTAACTCGTAGTACTCGTATACAGCATAAACCACTCAGGTCTATTTAGGTATATTGTTTATCTTAATCATAATATTAATAAAATGTTGACTTTCAATTTTTTATGACGCTATCTATATGAAGCTAAGAATTTGTGATTTGGTAATTTGTCGTTCTAGATTTCAATTATTGCCACTTGGATTGTGATAAGGATGTCATAATCGCTAAAAAAGAAAAAGTGGCTAGACAAATATGTTGTAAAGCAGAATCTGATAATAAAATTATTACCAGGAAAGTATATTTTTGCTCGCTGAGAAGTTTTTTATGCTCTCTTAAAAGTTATCCGTTTGCATAATTACATTTTTATTTATCTTTCCATTCCATCCATTCAAATGTGATAAAAGACGCGTAAAATAGACTCGTTATTTTAATTGTGTTCGTCATTGAGATGAGACCTTGAAACTTTTTGCTATGAAATCAGATACGAGTAATGTCATATATATATCCAACCCCCACCACAGACATCTTTACAGGAGTACATAGATTGCAGATGTTCCGTCTTACCAGCAGCATAGATAAGTTCTTCTTCTTCAAGTCAATGGCGCTTAGATGTTTTTTTCCCAAAAATGGGCCACGGCTACAGCGCTGCCAGTAGCTTTCCATGGGCCTTCCATGGTGCAAGTGGATGGACTCATCGGGCAGGAAAGCAAATGGGAAATGGTTTGGAGACAGCCACACATTCGCAGGTTACCTGCGACACACTAATAACATACCAAAAACATCAAAGTCTTGAGAAATTTTTTTTATCTGTAATTAATACCTTCTCTTCGCTTCGCTTTGTAAAGCGTAATACTAAACTTTTGCAATTGTATTCGCACCTAAAACAATTACCTTCAAACTCATTGTTATTAGGAGTTTTATAAATGTCATGTTTACTCATTTTACCTGTTTTCATAGTTGTATGAATAGAAATCAATCAAAGTAATATTTTTGAAGAGTATCTTATTACATTATTATTTACCTTCAAGAGTACTTTTTAACTCTTTATTTTTTATATTTCACGTCATCAAATGAGCATAATATATGTATGGGCATAAAGTAACTCTTAAAGCAAATTTGACACTTAGAGGCTCAGAAAGTATAACTTACCACTAACTCTTAGTACTGCACCTAATACAGATAAATCTCGGTAATGTTACAAAAATATTAACAGCTAGATAGGCTTTTTAAAAACCATAGTACCACACACGAGTGCCACATCACAAACAAAATAAAAACAATTATAGAAACATTATACGATCTCATCACTTAATTAGCGACCTCTTCCAGAAAACCCATTAAGCGTACCTTCAGGATTAAACAGAAATCAATTGACGAATATCCTTCTAGCCCTAACTTTTACTAGTATGTATTTTTTCTATCGAACTTATATAGTCTTTCATCACTATCCGTGTGCTGTCATTTTGAAACAAAATTTCAATGAACACAAAAAAATAGTGTTACCTTTCGAGAACATTTTCTATCATCCAAAAGATTCTACTTATACGTAAATACTGCGAAATCCGTCAGGATTCGGCATAGCTCACAAAGTGATCATGGACATTATGAAAATTTTACACCGTAATCGATTTTGTTCACAGATTGTAAATAAACATATTTTTCCTGTTTTCTTTCTTATTTAGTTACTTAAATAACTATTTTCACTCCTACTATTGCAAAGTCCGACTTGTGTCTAATAGATCCGCCGTAGGGGTAGATGACAACAGGCATGTAGGATTTAGTAGGCCCCTTGTTAAAGCAAGTCATATTTATCCGACTCAAGACAGCTTAAGTATGTACCGGTAGTGTTGAATGATACTGGAAAAAATTTTCATAGGATAACAGCAAGTCTTATATTACGTAGCCACTTTTGGAGTGTTACCGCAATCGCGAAAAAATGGTTTCTTTGCGATTTTATGTAGAAGCTTCGTATCGATTTGGAGGAAGCTATTGTAGCGTCAATAGTGACACATTTGATACCCCTTTGCATTTGATATTGCGGCAGTAGATGACATTTCACTCGCACTATAAGTATTAA
Source organism: Megathymus violae (assembly GCA_003671415.1). NCBI lineage: Eukaryota > Metazoa > Arthropoda > Insecta > Lepidoptera > Hesperiidae > Megathymus > Megathymus violae. Next base: position 3,379,948 of record PDGT01000010.1, read on the forward strand.
TCAATTTTTCTAGCTCTCCGCTCTGCATATCTTTCTCTATAGCTGTCGTATATTCTCATGAAATTATCTTTGATAGATGGGTGTGCCATACTTAAATATATTTTATTTTTATTACTTTCATATGTAATTTTACTTCATTTTTTGTGGTTTTTTTTAAATATAAAAATGCAAATCACCAACAAAAATATGTCGGCAACGCCAGTAGTTTTAGCAGGATTGTCGAACATAGCGTGGGCGTATAATCGTTGAACACTTTTCATTACTTGGTAACAAACACTTCACACCGGGCAAACGAAATAAGTAACAGTTCCTAGTGCGGAGGAACCGATGTCTTCTACCGCAGAATGTAAACTGAGGCTCCATCCGGCGTCACTCCACTAGCTAGGCTCTGTTGTAGCACGATGTTAGCCGAGTATCGACATCATCACGGCGGTGCTGCCATCACTCGGATATCGTACTGTGTTTCGTTTCACGTCAATACTAATGACCATCTACGACATACATATATATGAATTCTAAAGCAAGATTCGAGCAAATTTATTTGGACGAATTAAGTCTTATAGATATACTATTATCCCATAGATGTACATATATCATCCTTACAGGATATAAATATTTTTTACAAATTTGATATTACTAGCAAAATAATTATTACAACATAATAAACGAATTCCTCTTAATAAAACCTGCACATGATTAGACACTCACTACAGAAATTTCGCTACCCTCGCTTCAATACCCATTTCATGTCGTCTATAAATTTAAGCCAAATATAATTTAGAACCCAAGAATACTTTATCATTGTGCGACCCAGAAGAGCCACATTGAAGAAATTGTCGAGCGGACCGACGCCGACGCGGCACCTGGTTCTTTTCAGCAAATTAAAAAAGTTTCTGTGACACAAGTACTGCGCACCTCTCGTTCATTTAAATGCTAAAGGTTCAGTTTCCATTCATTCTATTCATTTGAAGTTTTGTCGACTATTTTGAGAAGATGATTTTTACTGCAGCTTTTGATTATAAGATTTTCATTCTTTATGTAGAGAATGTTGCAACGTTTCAAATTTCTTTTCGCCTTTTGTGATACAAGTTTAGGTTTTTAAGTCCATATTAACATGAAAAAGATTTTTCTTCTGCTGTTACTAATTTATTATTAAGAGCAAAACTCGGAGTTGAGACGTTTGTATGGAACAGGTACTTACTATAGAAAATTATTATAAGACAAATCGCTGTTTCATATTGTCGATTTAAGCAAAGAACTGACTTTAACTATATTCAAATTTTCAATTGTCAATTTTTTTACTTTTTATTCATCTTCTCATGTTCAAAAAAAAGTTCAAAAAAGTTAAAAAAAAAAAACAATTAAAGATTATATTACATGCATATATAATGCATTTACATATATAGGTTAAAATTGATATCGAGAGCGAAAAAATTCTGTTATTTATCAAGTTGGATCCTTAGTACGAGTAAATACCGACAGGAAAGATACTATATTTCTTTTATTTTTATAATATAATACAGCGGTTAATGTATTACAGTCTAAAATATTTACATAAGTAGGTCAGCCTTCACAGAAAATTCGTTTCCAACTTAATTTCTAGTGTAGCTTACAAGCCAAGGGACTGTTATTTATGTTCCTTTTTCTACACGACCCCTAGTGTTATCAATTTGAACTAAAATGCTCTAATGTATGACTCACTAAAACAGCATCGAAAACGGCAAAGCAATACATATTTGCAAATAACAAAATAAAAAAGATGGAAAATTAATAATAATAAAAATTTAAATATTACTTGACAAGAGTTCTTGCCTCCCTGAGGAACTCCCGCGCAGAACATTCTCGAAGTTAAAGAGGGATAAGAACGTCTACACTCCTCGTTTGAAATTACTGGAATTTCAACTGCCATTAAAGTTGAAGGTGTATCACCATTTTCCTAAAACAATTAAATTTCCATACAATTGTTAAAACTATGTATATTTTTTAACAACTCTCTCATGTATTCTTTGTAACAATTAGTAAATAGTAGATTGTGTCACATAGGACCAAAATAAAGTATTTAGGGCGAGAGCAACCGTTTGAATCCAGAGCGAAGCGAAGGAAAAGATTAGGTTAGAATCTAAAGTAGAATCCTAAGCGTACCGAGAGATTCAAACTACGTCGCTTAGAGGTAATAATTTTGGTACCGTATAACACACTCTGCTTTTCCTCCCCCTCTATAAAAAAAATAATAAGAGTAAGAATAATACTTTGAGAAGTGACGAATATTTTATTTACGAAAACAAATTACATATTTACATTAATATTAGATACGTTTTCGTTGAACTGTTTTGTTGGGAACAGAAAATGCCGTTCACTTATTTATCACTTGGCTATTAGATGAGTAAATAAAATAATTATCTGTAATATTTTGATAAAAAGTAATAAAAAAACGTATAAAAACTTCCCTTATATATTTTTTTATTTAGTTAACCAATGCCGCGTCCGCAGGCTCGCTTTTTTGTACCGGCCAGCACTTTATGGAAGTGAATTGCTTTAAAACTTTTCCTTTTTTTATTATCACATAAGTTATTAAAGATCCCAATTCAAATACCATTTCGTCACTGTTATTAAGTGCGCCGGAATGACCCATTTTGTTCTCACCTATCGAGGAACCCTTCGCCTGTTTTCGAATAGATGAGATGAAAATTATACTCTACTAATGAGTTTCTTCACGTTACTTCTCTTGAAAAGGATTTCATTAACGTTATCAGCGTGGAAGTGCCTGCTGGTTCCTTAATTAAAGGTGCTTGTTACATAATTTAATAACATAGAAAGGACGCACGACCAACGATCGTTCAAATTCATAACTCTTGTCACTGGCAATAGTTATCCTGTCCTTGCTGTGTGCATTGCAAGACAATGTATACACGTATTGTATTTCTGTGTCAAGCGCCCCTACTCCGCCGGATTGCTACATGGACCGAATTTAGAAAATTTGGATGCGATCGGTAAATGAATTAACAGCTAATGGCAAAATTTCTTCATAGGTTCTGTGCCTCAAAGGGTTCTGTGTCTAAAACTATGGTCGACAATGCAGCTTGTTATTAATTAAATAACAGGCGTTATGTAATGTGAGGCCTTCGGATGACATGAAGCCTTCCAGGTCGATTGACTACTAAGCTCTTCTTCGATCTCCACTACAACAGCGTGGTAGAGGATGCCCTTAATCTTTTCCATTATAGGAAGAAACATATATCCTGTAGTGAGTCGCTATTGGGTAGAACATTGTTATTGAGTTTTTTATATTGTACCTAACAAAGTTATTACTAAACATTTAATATTTGTAAGAGTTTAGTTTAAAGAGTTCTCGATTACTGTTTAGTTAGTACCTTAGTAGTTAAAAGACTTGTTTTAGGTAATTTACTGATAGATAACAACAAAAAGATTTTTGCCTTATTTAATTTTATTATTGTTGCATAAATTTATTAATTCAAGTGACATTTAAACAAATAACAATGATAATGCGCGACAAATTACTGCAAAGTTTCTGAACAAAACGTTTCAATACCGATATCGACTTGGTAGTTGAGAGAGTTACAGCAATAGATTAAATCTTATTTGATTTGGTCAGTCAAATCTAGTTTGGATTTTTTTCTATTTTAATACGGTATAATGGTTGTTAGTAAACTGTAAAATTAAAATAAAAGTAAAAGTAAATTCAAATTATTACTTAAATCGGGAAGTCTACAGTTCAAGGTTTTGTACGTATCGATTAGTAATTTTTCCGGCAAACATCGATCGAACTTCGAAATATGTATGTGAAGAAATATAAGTAATATTATGATATATTCTCAAAACTGCCTGAACTCTTTTAACTTGAAACGAACTTGCACGGCGAACTATGAGTTTATCCTGATCGAAGAGAAGCTGTAACCTACGCTAACTACTATAGGTTCGAATGTCTTATTCGAAATGGAGTATTTAGGTTCGATCCTGCACGCACCTCTTATTTTTCAAAATGGTGTATGTATTACAAGTTAATTATCAGGTAACTAGCAGTGGGACTATTATGAGCTGTGACGATGTTTCATTAAAAAACAAGGTCACATTTTTTTTATAAATATATTTTTTCCCACAAAGCACAACGTAACTATTTTCAAACATAATATATTACTGTGTCTATACTTAAATAATTATCATTAAATGCGTATACATTATTTACATGTATGCTCATTGCACGTTTCGAACCTGGATTTAATTCGCCTTAACATTAAGTGCGCATAACCCACGAGCCTAATTGTTAACGCAATTGCAATCAAAATTAGTTTCACAATTCCCTCTACTTCCTCTGTGTTCTTGTTTACGAAAGAGGCTTGATATAACAGCTATAATTACTAAGATAAGATAGGTTATATTATTTCTAATTTATTCCCGCAAAATACATATTTTAATGTTCTGTTGTTATCTACTTCATTATTTTAAACAAAAGTTATATTAATATGAACCTTAATCATTGTTGTTTTATGTTTAGAAAGCTTCAATCATTTGTTGGAATATTAAAATATACTGGGTGTAGCCAAGCCTTCACGAATGTTCTTAGTGATTGAGTCATCGATTCGTGTCGGGTTAAATTATTACAATATTTCGGTTAAGTTTCAAAACTATATAAAACTTACCATCACTGTCTTGAGTCTTAATTTCAAAAAATGTCGTCATTCTATTAAGTCATAACAACTCATAACTTCGTACTCCAAGGCACGAATCTCCTACAGAATAAGGAATCTCAGCGCAATGTTCTACTCAATTTACTCCCGGAGGCAAGAATAGAGCCACTTCGCTTTTATAGCCTATTAAAGCTATATCTATATCTAGTATCAACTAGACTTTATATATAACTTAATCCTGTTTTTCAAATTTGGAACAATGCTCCTAAAATAAGTGATTAAATATGCCAACAGAGACACCACTTAGATATCCCCTCTTTTTTATATTTTGTTATATAAAAGTTTTAAAGTAAACAAGCAAACTGATTCGATTATAAGTTCGGAAAAATATGTACTTTAATTGTATTGGTGCTTTGTAATATTTTCTGATATATAAGATATATAATAGCGGTATGATTTGGATTAATTTTTTTTTGTGCATATTTTTTTCTTATATGAAAAAATAAATATATTATCCTACTCTGTGACACTTAAATCAATCATCATATATTAATTGTTCATCATAATTAATACCACGTCTCATAAGTGTCCCACAACTGAACTCGGGTCTGCTATCACAATATATTGAATACATATACATATATTCTTCTTCACGTGCCATCTCCATCAAGGAGGTCAACGACCATTTGTCGATACGTCTCTTTATCACCAGTCATATAAACTAGCTTATCTGTGCTTTTAACCCGCAGCCAGTCCCTTATATTTCCAATCTATAAGATTCTTCATCTACCTGGACCTCTACTTCCTTTAATTTTGCCTACAATTATTAATTTTAATAAGTTATATTTATTGTTCCTGTATATATGTCCAAAATAGGCTGTTTTTCGTTTCTTAATGGTTTTCACAATTTCCAAATCTTTATTCATTATTTGTAAAACTTTGAAATTCGATATTGTACTTTTCCATTTAATTTTAAGCATGCTTCTGTAGATCCACATTTTAAAAGTCCTTAGTTTATGAATTGACTTCTTTTTCAGTACATACTCGTACATTACAATCATACATATAAATGTACTTTATTATACAGTATGCCTTTCTATAAGTACAGTATACTTACACACAATCATAAATTCTTTTCGTCTTTCATACTAAATGCTAATAATATTAAACTTCTGCAAAGTGACTACTTTTACGTACCTCAGTAAAACTTGTAGGTTTGGTAGCAAGATATGCTACTTTCATATCAGAGGTAAATTGTTACGTCATGTACCAAGAAAACCGAGTAGTACCACAGGCAAGTATGGTGGCTACGATGTATTTTTATTATCTACTTTCTTTATTATCAATTAGTAACTCGCTCTCGCTTCGCTTCCAAAACCTTGATTTCTCCATTCACAAAACAACTCGCATTCGAAATAATCGTTGCTCATTTTTACCAAGAGTTTTATAATTTTTACCCTAAGTTATACATCTAAAAGTTTGGGTAGAAACGATATGAAAATCCGTGAAGTTGTTTTTGAGACTATCGCATTTCACACAGAGAGATCGATAATTTGCTTTATACAATGTAGCCTACTTCCGTCTGGAATAATGTAATATGTTTCAAATGGTCAAATAATTTTTTCAAATATATATCATGGTTTTGGAAATTACCCTCCATATTCATACTAAGTCACAAAATCCGTATTCAATTTTTAATAGTATAAAATATTATCTATAATATAATATAATCTAGTAGACCGTCCTGACTTCGTTCGGGTCTAACAATTAATACATACACATTTATGTAATGATATATAACCTATGAACATCTGGAGTACCGTACCTGTACAATGGAAAAAGATTTTTTCAAATAGGTGCCGCATTTCGGGAGATTACTCTCACACAAACGTACAAAATTTTAGTGCTCTCTTTATAATATTAGTAAAGAAACTATATTTTTTTTAAACTTACAGACGTAGCTCCCCATCCAGTGACAAGCACATCAGTGCCGTTTGCGATCGGGGTGTTACTTGCTGGCAAACCCACGACCCTTGTGGTATTACCATTAATATTCATGTTGCGCTGCAAACGAATCACTGCCACGTCGTAGTCACTTGTTCTGGTGTTGTACTGCGGATGCTGGATGTACGACTACGTACCACTAGGTCACATAATTGTTGCCACCGCTATCGGAATTGGAGCTGCCAGTTCTAACATATACATATTCTCTGCATTCTGGAAAGCAATTACTTATTTAGAAGACAACAAAGATGTTTAATTACAGCACCAATCAGCAATCCAATCTCGCTTACTTAGTTCACATTGAAAGGCAAAAAAAATATCTGCCTATTTATCATCTTTTTAAATTATTATGTTCCTACTGCTGGGATAAGTTAGTCATTTTGAAATATTAGTTCACAGGAAATCATAACATATTATACGTACACAACCTAAGTAGAATAGGGGAGAGTATTTCACACAACAGAACTTCGAAAACATCATGAAGACCTGAATTAACTAACGGTTTAAAGAATTGCAACTTTAATGGCAATGGTAGTCTTTATTTCAATGGTTCTCGACAATTTTCGTTTTTCTTCGTGTCTTATCCGTCGTCGTGTTGATTAGGGAAATAGAAAGAATGCTAAGAACTTCAACATAAAAGTCGCGTTGCATATGATTGTTTATTTCTAGTACAAATATGACATAGGTATACATAAAAAGGAGAGGACAAATTTCTGAGTTTGGTGCTTGTAATTTTTGACAATGAATCAGGAATATAGTTATAAATAGCTGTTACTGATATTCATTCATATTTCACAGATTAAAATTGCAGCAATAATTATCTTACCCTTGAACACAATGAGCCGCCGTGAGAACATATCTGCGACTGATAATAGATCCTCCACACTGGAAGTAATCTGTGCCCCTTTGCAGCAACAAATAAACTTGATAAGGTGCATTCTCTATAGGAGTTGAGTACCCTTCTACTATTTTACCATCTAATTTCCTTCTTAGATGTGCATGTTTTTTACTTACTCCATCTAAAAGGATTGCAACAGACGTGTAATAATTTTATTCCAATATGTGAAGATTGCTTTTGATTAGACCTTTTAATATTTCGTCAGTTTCATCAAAACTCAGGTGAACAACTTTTTGTTCTGCTAGTAAAGTCTTATGTCATAATTATTTATATTAATACCTAATCTAAATTTAAATTCATACATTAATGTGCGAAATTTACTTATCTGTCTGAATAGACTAGTATGGTGAGACGCTTAATAAATTACTTTTTAAATATGAATAATACATAACTTTGAATTTGTATTATTATTTTAAAATATCCGAAAATCGAGGAGTGAGCAGTCGAGCACTGGATGGTAAATTATCCTCCATAAATATTGCTTATAACATGGGAGTCACCGGCACTTCAATAAAGTAGCAATGGACAATAAAATCACCTCGTATATCTCATGACAGTAAAATTTTTGGCCTTACGAGTAAATTATATCTGCTGCAATAAACTTGTTCAATTTGAAAATGAAAACAAACTGCATTTGCAGTGTACGGTTTGTTTCTATCTATCTATGGTCTATCTATTTTCTATTGTCTATCTATTTTCTACATCCATAGCCAAAATGATCTAAAGTCAACGGGTACAGCCACCGCCTTCTATATGAAATGCTTAGTATGCGCCAGCGTATTTGTAACCACCGTGGTACCAATTGTTACAAACGTACTTCCCCAAGCAAAACCGTTAACAAGAAAATCAACAGTACAAAGAGAAACAAAAATGTGTAATAATAATACCTTGAAAACTAAAAGCCAAAAGAACACACAATGAAACATGAATAATATTTTTCCATTATTTACTACAGCTTAGATGGTTAGGAAAAACTATGCTTGTTCAGCCTATGCGCATATTTATATATTTTAAACTGATCATTAAAAGTGATGTTTTAGATAAAGATAATGACACTTACAGGACTAATGCCAATATATATATGTGTGTGTGTGTGTGTGTGTGTATCTCTCACTACTACATGGGCTACGAGATGGTCATTTGAACCTTTGCATATTTTGTTTCACGAAATAGGTTACATTTGGAAGGTAGGTAGTAACATTAGGTTACTTTCGGTAAGAAGTATGTTGGGGCCACTGACTCTTACAAATATTTCTTAACCACGATGGAATATTTCTTAAAGTAATTTGACCGGTGTTCTAAAGAGTTCCTGGACTATCGTCATTATTACGCATACTCAACAAGCGTATTCAACTAATAGATTATCAATTAAATAATTGACTAAATAAACAAGTTCTACGGATTGCAATAAAGATTATCAGTCTCTATTCATTGAATTATCCATAAAAGGCTGTCAATACCAATCAGAGTGGCAGGTAATGCGTTAATTCAGCAATGTTTAGGATTTCAATAGAGACCATTAGGAGTGTTTTCTATTATGTCCAATATAATAGTAATATGATTGAAGGTTTATACGTTGAAGGTTTCCTCATTTTGAATGGGTCTAATGTACTCATATTATACTAAAAGATTTAGATCTTTGTATTTGATTTAAATAAAATTCCTCGGGTCGTTTAATATGCTTTAAATACATGTAATATAACTTATTTAGTACAGTACAGGTATCTGTGACTCTGCAATCAAGTGATTATTAACCTTATTTGGAATGTGCCAACGTAATTAATATATTCAAGAGTTTTTGTACTGCAAAGATAATATAAAAATATGATATCGATATGCTATAAATATCTCTGTATGTATTTTAAGATATGTATTGATTTATCTATGTACCGTATGACTTTAAACTTGAACAGTAGACGTAATATTCACGCAATATATTTGTTTGTTGAAATCATGGTTTATAGCTGTGACACGTGATAAATAGTATATTAACAAATTCCTTATTTATTTATCCTATTATAATACAAAGAAATCCTAATGGATTAAAAAAATACATTTAAAATTTTTAAAACTATACCTACACTTATATTGAATTAGAGATCCACCCCGAATTCGTTCGCATTGAACAATTACGCTAATGTATTACTCGTATATACATTTTTTTATGTGAATCGCAGAAAACGTGCAGACGAGCCACCGGATGGTAAGTGGTCATCTTCGCCCATGGATATAAGTAACCCCAAAGTCACTAATGCGTTGTTGGCCAAGAAACAAGGAGAACGAAAGCAAGTACTAGCTCTGAAGCGTCTAGCCGGAACACGACGAGTCGTTTGGCGGCTGACACAAGCAGGAGGGTGGTAGCTAGCCAGGCAGGCTTAACAAAAACATAATAATATTAATGACTTAATAATATTATTGTTAATATAATCCTTACGCGAAACCCTACCACCAGGCATGTTGACTTCTGTCGCCTCTTACGCCGCCCTGTTCTGCCAGCACAGGATCGGGGACAGTATTCTTGGCTGCCCCAATAGTGCACAATAATATATAGCCTATGTTCTTCTCTGTCTCAAATGGTAAAATTATTTTTCAAGTAGGTGTCGCGGTTCCGAAGTTTACCGTCCTCCATAAATGAAGAAACTCACAAAATTCGCACTCTCTTTTTAATATTAGTATAAATTAAAAAAACATGTTTGTTGTATGTTATAGACATCATGAACCGAACATAATTTTTGAAAAGTAGTATTTTGTTTGTGCAATGTGTCGTCGAAAATCATTTACATACCTCCGGTGTGAAGACCCCCTTATGACTATGACGTCACTCAAGAACAGTCAATGCCAATATTGATAATGAACGGATGTTTATTAATATTTAAGTAATTTACAAGAAATGTACACTAGAAAAATAAATATTTAATAATTCTGAGTAGGTACTAGAAATTATTATAATTAAAACTGCTATAATTGTTCATTCTCAACAACCTCCCTACTACTTCCTACTGTAAGGTTCAAATCTTATCTCAGAATGAGAGGGCTTATGGTTTATGGTAAAAGAATTTTCCAAGTAGTTGCCGTGGTGCAAGAAATCACCCTCCACATACACGCAACGTACCTTCTTTCTAACCTTCTTTTCATTTCCTGGCCGACAACGCATCAGTGATACCTTTGGTCTTACTGACGTCCATGGGCGACGGTGACCACTAACCATCAGATGGCTTGTCTGCTCGTTTGTCGGCTATTAACATAAAAAAACGCATCTTACAAAATTGGCATCCATAAATCATATCATTCTCATTTATAAATCATATCGATTCCATTCTTCTAGTTAGCAAAACATTTCTAATAATAAAAACACTCACACTATTGCGAATGGCATAAAAATAGACAAACGAGACGTCACAAAAAAACTTTGACCCGACAACAAATATTTATCTGTCACACAAACTCTCTGATTGTCTCTGTCAGCAAGCGAACCGCGATCCATCGGTAAGCAAGGAGTTTAAGATGGACAGAATATTAAATAATAATCTAATTTAAAATATCAACCATCACTCAATCACTCGCAATGAGATAAGGTATTTTACCTAATAATCCTGGCAACTAGTTATTTACCATGTTCCTTCCAAAATTTGACAATGAAATACATACATTAACATACTTCAGATAATCATTAAAACCCCATTTTGTCGCACTGCTAAACTCGAGTCTTCCCTCACAATCACAAAATTGGATTGGCAGACTTCATACACCTTTGAGAACTTCATGGTTAACTCTCATGTGTGTAAATTTCCTCACGTGTTTTCCTTGACCGAAGTAAGTGATAATTCATTTGCCATACACATATTTAAATAATTATATATGCGTACAGGATTCCATGCCAGTAACCGGTGTTAAAGCTACTAGGCTATTACTGCTTTTATTACTTCTCTCCGTGTTTCGGATGTGCTACTGAAATAGTAGCGAACCAGTTATAGAATAACGAATAGAATCAATAGACTTTATAACTGTCACGCGTGATCTTTGTATTTTTTTGATATTTCGACCAAAGACAAGTTTACGTAAAAATTGTGATATCCGGGAGTAATTTGACAGTTGACACTGGACACAGAATAATGACAGATGATACATGTAATTGGGTCGAATTATCGTTATAGTTAAAATGTATATTATCTAAGATGTTACATAAGTTTGAAATCATGTGTAAAGAGACATTAAATAAGTGACAATGGACGCCTTTTTTTATACTTCATTATAACATCGATAATAATATGTACATTTAATAATGAATAAGCTAATTATCTTCTTTATCAATAAGCTATTGGTGTTGATAAAATATTGTTGTAGGAGCATTTTTTAATATCTTTTATAAGTTAGTGCTTGGCTACAATCAATATAAAATACGATTATTAGGATATAATATTAGGATCAATAATAATAATAATTGTTGTAAATACGATTCACAAAATCAATTTGGTTTTACGCCTTGATCACGAAGTGGGGAATTGCATCTTCATGTAGTGAGGAAGCTATCAGCTCTTGAATTATGTTATCTTAAAAAACTTACCTATATATTATTGTTGAAAAAATATCCGGAATGAAGATTATTGATGCTGTTATTCTGTATTTTTTGCGTTGTGGTTTCGTTTTAGGTTAAGGCAAATTTATTTTCACGAAGTGATTGTCTTAGGTAAGTACGAATATATGACATGAAGATATAACAGGTTAAAACCTTACGAGTTCAAATTTGTAGTATTTATGTAGTGCCGACAACCGAACTGAAGGGCCATTTGATGGGGAGTGATTTTCGTTGTTCGTGAACGTAGATAATATCATCGGTATCACCGACCCATTGCTTGTTAAGTTGGGTTCTAAGGAGCCGCTAATTGCTAGGTCTCCAACAGCGCTACCGTGGCCGACAACAGCAACGTAAAAACTATCACGGTTGATTCTAGAAGGATAGTCAACCAGACAGGTGAACCCTATCACCACGCACAAGAGACGAGAGACGTGAAACAGAGACCAGCAACTTCCTGCAGGTTGGGACGTTTGCCAAGGCCTCATCGAACGTTTACCGCAAAACTAAATTGCTTTTAAAACTTTTGTTTTTGTATCCTATATTTTTGTTTGCAATTTTGCCAATATTATTAAAGATTTTTGAATGATAAGATTTTGTATTATTGTTACAGGTTTAAAGCTTATTGGGTTATTAAAACAACCTATAATATAATTCACATGTGCATTTAAAATTGTTTTCAACGAGTATTTTCGACAGATACAAGTTGTTATTGATTTTAATCTTAATTGGTTGGAGACGATTTAATAATATTTTAATGCTCTACCTTTTTATTTCTGCTTTTGTTTTTCTATGAAAATATTTTTTTCGTCCTCAGCAAAAATTCGTTTTGATGTTAAAAAAATGTATGTTATTTTATGTTTATTGTGTTTTGTTTTCGTGTTGATAATGTACAGTGGTGAACAAACTGTACAATACGTAAGTATTAAGGAAAAATCCAAAACTCTTAGAAAAACCGTGATTTATTCCTGGATGACATAAACCCAAAAGCAAAGCAAAAACCAAAGTAAAACATCCGATTTCATAGTCACTTATTTCTTCCACCCCGCCCTGCGCGTACCTCCGCGCAGCCGCCTTGTCCGCCATTCGTCTACTGTAGCTAAGAGGTCTGTAGTTACGTGGTGCACGGCGTGTAACATAAGATTATATTTTTATACCTAATTTTATTTTCTATAAGGGATGCAAGAATATTTTAGAGAACTGAATTTTAAAGTCAAATTTGGTACAGAGACAACAATAAAACACCCAGTCACCAGGTACTAGATAATCTTCTACCCATAAGCGATGATGGTTAAGAATCTCAGATTTGTGATGGTTAACTATTAATTGCCACCAAGTATTTAATTAAATTGCTTGCAAAGTTTAACAATTGGGAATTCGAAATCAATTATAGTATAATAATTTATTTACTTCAAACAGTCATTGCAGGTCCTAGGCCCTCTCCGCGTGATTCAGGAGGACTAAGACGTACTTTACCGTGATGTTCCAATTTCGATTGCTAAAATAACTGTTTCAATAAAACTATCT
>PDGT01000010.1:3394027-3452474 GCA_003671415.1 Megathymus violae
ACGCGCAAATACATTTGCATACTCATATGCGAACACATTTGCTTATCAGCCCTTCACATACGTGCGAACATTCGTGCAAATTTCAAACATTTGCGCGAATGTGAGTGACCGGAGTTAGATGTATAACAGCTCGAATGTTACCCCGGAGAGGAGTCCGCGCCGATGTGTCTACGTGGACCGAAGCCGTCAAGCGACTCCGATCTATGTATGGAGTACCCCGGCCGGCATATAAAATCTTTCGCGACATTTTTGCGGCAGAGTACACAGAAGAAGAGCTCGCCGACACGTTCGTCGTAAAGGTGCGAACAATGTTGTAGAAGTTGCCGTATAAACTGTCCGAAGAGGTGAAGTTAGATATGATTTACGGTTTATTACATAAACGGATTCGTAAACGTTTGCCAAGAAATGAGATTACTAGTTTAGAGTCTCTCATTGAAAAGGCATGATTCCTAGAAAAGTGCCGAATTGAATATTCACATGCCAACATCGTCTCGTCGAAGGTGTTAGCGCGGCAGCAACAAGTGCCCGCTAACTCGGTACCTACACGCCCAGCAACAACACACGCCACGGTCGCCGCTAAGAATTCGTCGGCGACAAGTGATAAAGTGAAGTGTGGTGATGTGTCGAGTGCTAAACGGTTGTTTTGTGTATACTATAGGTTGCGTGGACATGATAAAGACTCATGTAGTAAACTTGTTGGTAAAAAGATCGAGCGATCTGATCACTGTATTGTTATGGTTGTGGTGAAAAGGGCTATATTCGCGCTAATTGTTCTAAGTGTAAAATTCAGTCAACCGAATCTTTTTGTAATTACGATGTTTCCTGTAAAGCTAACGGCAACTGTGACGATTACAATAACAATGAATCGTATTCGGCTCGTGACGTTTTTGTGAATAGTATTAATAGTAACTGTAAGAAACGATGTAAAAATGTTAAAAGTCGTTCGGTAAATACTTCTCAAGTCGGTGACAAATCGTATGTATTTGCGTGGCGCGGCTATTGACGAAAGACGTCTTCATAACATGTATCCGCCATTTCCGCCATATGAGAGTTTTTACTGTCAAAACCATTCGTCGAAGATTAATGAGTCAAAGATTAGACAAACTTGTAAATCGTCTTTTATGCTTATTCACGGGTTGCCTCCTAAAGGCAAGTTGACTTGTAGTTCTAGTAATGTAGACAACTTATTGCATAAAAATGATTCTATGTCAAATATCAATTATAACAGTAATGTTGTTGAGTTGCAGAATGTAACACTGAGTGAGCAGTCTTCCGCGTCTTTAAGTAATGATGACAATCGCGACCGTCCGATACTTCATATCGAAACCTATGGTTGTCGCGGCACTGGGTTAGTTGACACAGCCGCTAAGCATAGTGTCGCAGACTCTAGATTGTACGCGTTGCTCCAAAAACGAAATCATCCGTGCCGTAATAGTCATGTTAGTGTAAAGTTAGCAGATGGGTTAGTTCGCGAGTTAGATGTAAAACTCGCCGACTTAGATGTCAAACTAAGGGTCTGTTATAGCTACCACGTTTACAGTCTTACCTGATGCTGAGCACAACGGTACGTTGTTAGGAATTGATTTTTTTCGTAAAGCTGGTATAGTACTAAATTTACCTGGTCACTCATGATACATGGCGGAAAATCCTCATATTGTTCGCCCACTACTGTGCGAGTCATCTCGAACTTATATCGGCTGTGCTGCGGCGGAAGTGCTGCAGTCTGATGAGGGAATAACGCTGTCACCATTGGAGAACAGCTTCGCAGAGAATCTTCAACAGTATGAAGGTATCTTCAGAGAAGGGTCTTTGTTCGTTATCGACGACCTGCTGCAGTCTAAGGGACCGATGTCAGCAGTTACGCCCTCGGAGCGGTTTAACTCCAGGGGGAGGCGCCGAAAGAAGAGAAACCAATCTAGTATGTCAGTTGTTTGTTAAAGATGGCGGACCATCAGCCTTTGAAGTGGCTGCTCACCCTGAAGTCATCAACTGGACGTTTGGAACGTTGGGCAAGGAAGCTGCAAACGTTTGACCTGAAGGTGGATTATACTCCTGGGAAGGCATACGTTATCGCGGATACCCTGAGTCGTCCACCGTGCGATGACGTGTTCGTGGTATTGTGGTGTTTTTTTTTCGCGTAATTCGTCCACGTAAGATTGCTCCTTAGGGTTTCATTTTGTGTTTATATTTATGATCTGTTCTTTTGGTTTGATCAGGGATGTGTCCATCTCCTAATCAAAAGGGGAAGTATGTAACGCATCTATAATTTTTGCTTTCCCGCGCGGCGCTCAAGACCATTGATTTATGTAAACCCTGTCGTCCGAACGCGCGGGATTCCCCGCGAGGCCCCGCTACCAAGCGCGGTCGCCATTTTGAGATTATTCGGGTTTTGGATGTCGCGAGTATTAGATGTATAACAGCTCGAATGTTATATTATCATATTTACGAATATCATTTAACGATGACAACCAGCATGGATTACCATGCTCTAAGAAGCACGGAAGTAAACCCATAGAAGTTCCGATAACAGACCGTGTTGCCGATCAGTTACAATTAACACCGTTTGAAGCGCTTCTTTAGATAATAGATAATTAATACTATATAAATGATATATAATAGACAGTTATATCTATTATCCAGTCTAGTAACTACTTATCAAGGGTTGTATTTAACAGTTAATGAAACATCTCCGATATGATTTACTCTCAAAGCACGTGAAGCATAGACTAAGCTTTCAACACATGTAACGGTACCTAATTATAACCAAGATAGCAAATAATGTCACGTACAAAGGTGAACTCGGGTTATAACGAAGGTCAAACTATTGTGAAATTCACAGAAATACACATGTGAAATACACGAGTATGAAACCGTAGTTCTACATAGGTTAAGAAACCTTTTATTGCCTATCAAGTGTAGTTAGTTAGCAATCGCAAATTATCAATTAATTTTTTATGTCTTACTTGCGTGCCCATTTTGTATTGAATGAACCGCTTTGTACTTCTAAACGATCTGTAGCAACGGACACTTTCGTAAAAACACTTTAACTGATGCAATTAAAATTATTATATTCAAGACATCGACTAAACTAGAGAGTTTTTAGGTAATAGAACAAGACAAAAATTAATTATCTGATTGTTATACAAGGCAATTATAAAATGCTTTTAATTTATTACTCATTCGTTTTCTATGAAATTTTATTTTAATTATTCAGGTTATATGATCTGTATTATTATTAAAAGGTGAAACACATTTAGGTGAATGAACTTGACAGATAAAATCACATTACATTTAAATATAGCTTCAATACTATCATATAATAAATAAAGTAAAAACCCTTATGTAATTTTAGCTTCTCATTATTTTATAACTATTTTTTAAACTAAGGAACTTCTTACGCTTTTTACTCATATCCATCATTTGTCCAAGGTAGTGCTTAACATGAGAATCATATGTTACCATACCATACTTATCTTCCCTAATTTTTCTTGTCGACATTTCGACCTTCAGCGAAATTTTACCTCAGTCGTCAGAACCAGCAACTTATCTGCTACGCCATGCGACCCTGTTTAACTTGTAAACGCAATTACAAACTTTTAATATTACCTCTAACTTTAGAATAATTCGACCATCTCTGTTTGCAATAACAATAATAATACCCAATAAAAAGAACTTACGATCTTTTCTTTATAAATGGATAGTCTACTTTACATGATATATTATTAATAAATAAGATGCTCCAATATTTTCTAAAATCTGACCTAGGATGTCAGTCAAAATTGTTAGGACAGAAAGCCGAAGATATATACTGATACTATCATATTTAATCGGATAAAATAATGTATACAGAAAAGGTGAGTATAACAGTGACGTAAATTTCGATACCATTCTAAGCAAATACTATGAGACCATTTGTTATCCTGTCCTTGCGCTGACGAAGATTTGTCGACCACTAGCGGCAAACTAATTCATCTTCGCACAAAAACAATATGCCCATCATTGTGGTATGTATATAAGGAAATCACACTTTTACACGTGTAAGGGAATATTTATATATTATTTTATTAATTACTAATTTAATAATAAAATATCAGTTGAAATTTCTGTATAACGTTTTCGTGTATTAGTTTATTTCTCACAGTAGGTTATTTTTGTCTCGTCACATTAAAATTTGATGTCACATTTAAATACGATTTTATGTACTCAGGTACATAACAAAACTTATTTTGTAATTTGCAAATATTTTGATTTCAAAAGCGTATATTATTTTTCAGTTTGAAATAAAATGATGTAAATGATTCACCACTTTCAGCATCAAGAATCACATTATACACCACACTTTAATAATTAATAATATTATTTATTATTGCGTAAAGAAAATATAAGGTTCACGTCATAAGCACTCAACCCGGAAACGTATCAATTGTACCGAGATGTTTAATTGGCGTAAGGGAATATCGGGCACATTTATCGTATCGTTATCTCGTAATCATAATATTTCGTAGTCTGATAAATCCGTATCTCGAGTATATATGTATCTATAGAAGCTTTATTAGATTCTTAATTGGTTGAAAACTTTGATAGATTGCTATCTTTTATCTTGTAACAGTAACAACTCGGCACTTGTACTTACATATCAGAAACTATTTACATATTGTTAATAAGTACAACGTCACTTTCTCTAGATAGCAGAAGCCAAAAATACCCGTATGTCTTTTTAATCTTCCGCGGTGTCAGCTCCTTCAAGGTCCACTCTACGTGGAGCTATAATACTAATACTTTATTATTACGACAAATGACATTATAGTACTAGATAAGAATCCGGAAAAGCAGGTTGTATCTTCGATAAATGTAAATGCTCAGAATGCTCGACAGGGTTCTTTATAAGAGACGGAAGCGATTAAGTCACAACTTATAAACTTTCTGAGAAATATTCCCTCATAAGGCGACATCGTTTACTCTAATTATAGGAATTTCCGTTCAACCTTTAAATTCTACGCTCAAGTAATACTCATATTACATAATATAATAAATATTAATGCTCGTGACAAAGATCTATAACACTCATCAAATCTATTTTTTTTTAGTACAGGTAATCGTTATTTGGATACGACATTATTTTAAGTCATTTATCGTTAACTACTTGCCAAACATCAAGTATATTGTCTCAGGTTTCCCACTTCTTTTTAAAAATATTTTTTTATGTTTACATTTAATATTATTGTAATAAAATCAGATTCATCTTATTTTTTTAGGTTTCTGCAATCAAAGACTCTAGATAATCGAGCGTGACGAAATTATTTATTTGTTTCATATTTAAACATTTTACAAACATTACGGAGAAATTACTCCAAGGCGTTTGTCAAGCTTTGAATATATTCACCTGCTGCCCTACGAAATACAGAAATTGGTGTAGAAAATATGTCAATGTCAGGTTGATCAGCTACAAAACCGTTAAGCAGGGTCAGCGTTCGGACCAATGGGGACTCCTTAACACGAATAAGCCTGGTTCAGCGAATAGGTCGTCGCACTCTAAGATATTTATCCGGGATATTAAATGCTATCAGCTCCAGCACCGATGGATTATACGTATTTCCTTTAATTAAGTTGACGAAGTGAAGTGAAGATATACATTCGGATACCCAACAGAATATCCATACTGCCGGAAATACAGCATTCTCATGAATTTGTTTTGGAGTTTCTCCAACATTAGCTTATACTTTACTTCATTTGAACTCGAGATAAATGCGTTAGTCTCGAGTATGCTTCCAACAAAACTGTTATATAGAAGTTTTATAGCAGCAATACCTTTGAGATGATGTAACAAAACCTGTAAGTCCTTGCGCATATATCAGCAATGTGGTCGCAAAAACTGAAACATTTCGTATTAAGACACCAAGACACCAAGGTCTTTGATAGAAGAGTTGCGCGATAATACCACATTATTGAGATTGTAATCAAATTTTATTATATTCTGCTTCTGTGCAAGGGACAATACAGAGCACTTTTCTTCATTGAACTCCAACTTATTTCGCCATTCGAGAACGTGATTTATATGTTTTATAGTAGTTGACAATCTGTATGTTGTTTAATGTCCATGAATAGTTTCAAGTCGTCTACAAATAAGAGGCACCCAGCCGTTCTAACCAAGTCCGGCAAATCATTTATGAATATTAAAAAATCTAGAGGTCCCAGACTCGAACCCTGAGTAATCCATGAAAACGTATAATACGGTTTTTAAACACATCCGTTATACTGCACATACTACCTCCGATTATGGAAGTAGCAGGAGAATAATTTTAGTAATGAGGGATTAAATCTGGCAGCTGCAAATTTGTGGAGAAGCAAATCGTTATCTACTATATCAAAAGCCTTACGAATATCAAAGTAAGCTGTGTCAACCTAAGAACCACCATCGACTGCCATAGTGGTATATGAGCAGAAAAACATTAAATTGGTAGTAATAGATCGACAACCATAAATCCATGCCTCATCGATAAGGAGATTCTCTACTTGAACTTTGATCTTTTGACATAACACTGATTCAAATAACTTACCAACCACTCATTAAATTCCGTGTTTGGGGGCCAATTTTCAGCCCTCATGAAAAACTTAAAAACACTTTCAGGAACAGATATTGTATGAACAAATGAGGCGTATTTTTTATGCTTAAGTGTAAGTTCTTCAATATTATAAGAAGACACGGATGTTTTTTTCTTAGACATATACGACTTCATTTGCTCTGATGTAATAGCGGAATGTAATGACCACACATGTATACACCGTGTTTTTTCCACAGTAGCAAGGTCATTATCAGCTTCACCTGTACCTCGAATCACAGGACGACGTTTTTACGTCTTTCTATTGCAGTCCAATGCTCCTCTGGTTTATTGTTACTCACTGAGTCATCTTGCTGTCGCGTCGATAGTAATGCATTAAGGGATCTGCCTCTCAAATTTTGTAGCATTTTACAGAGCCAAGATTACATGGATGACTACTGAAAGATATCCGTATTCTTTAAGCATCATCTATTTATATGTAACTAAAAGATCGAAAAGTTTTAGAAGTAAAACTTTTCTTGTACTCTTTTGTACCATATCTATCAGATTTACCCACCGAGAAAATGAGATAATATGAATTTATACACCGTTTCATAATATTCGATCTCCTCTTTGTGCGATGCTTCGTAAACACTCTTGTCCATTAAGCGATGAATGTATGAAAGCTTGTGTGCGCCTGTATATTGCCGTATCAAACTGCGAGAGAAGGCATCATATAGTTAGTATAGTATCTAAACTACACTGTTTAATACCAGCTCTAGTAATAGCGTTCTACGTGTGCGCCTGCGTATTGTGAAAACTTGGCCGAAGGTGTGGCTAACATGGTTTACTATTAATGTGTATTATGAACGTAAATGATTCATCTTTAAAAAAATTCAAGCATGCCAAGAACTGATTTCGAATATTATCGCGAGTATTAGCAGAAAACAAACATTCTTATTATTCAACTCCTGGTACTTTGGATTCATATGTTTCTCTGTTAATGTAGTTTTCTGGACGTTTTACTGCTACCATGTGTAAACTGCACATACACCTTTTTATACCAATGTTTTATTATTCAGTATTATTTTATGACAATTTAGGTAGTAGATAATTAAAATCGTATGTCGTATACATATGTGCAGACATACTGATATGTCACTCTCACAAAGAAATCAAACTCAAAAACGAACCCGACCAGCCGACTTTGCAAAGCTCATTTGTATACTCATTTGTTATTAAGTTTTTACAAATACATACTCATTTGTATGTATTTGTAAAAACTTAATAACACGGCTCATGACACCCAAAGTTGATCAATTTCTAAAGTCCTTTGAAAGAAAACACCCAAGTACACCATGAAAGCAGATTATAGCATATACAACTAACTGAATGTTATTAATGTTTGTGTAATCCTCGAATCCTATATATTCATATTCATATAAATTAATTTAAGGGAACACCTTTTTGTCTTAGGTAATTATATATTATCATTTAACAAAGTTCTTGAAACTTGAATTATCTCACGATCGAATTGTGACGTGTTATCCTTTTATGGTGCCCACAAATCAATGCGTTAAAGCTAGCCAGTCAAAAAGTAAAGTACTTAGCTTGTATGGGCATCTAACCTTGTAACAAACCTATTTTAAAACAATTTCTCAATTATGTAGTTACTTGTACTAAAATATAATAACAAAATTTACTAACAGTTACGCCAATAGGTATTAAAAGTTTTATGTTTAACGATTGTCAAAGAAGTATCAAAACTAAATAGAGGATGAATATAGAAATACATGTAGATATAAATATTAAAGTATATACTCGCGTGTCTATCTTTCTGTGTATGTTTGTCCTCTCATCATTTTGTGTATCTGTTCATTTGTCAATTCTGATCTTCTTCCGGTTTAAAATACACGATAATCATAAGACTGTAAATAATATATCTATAATGAATATATAAATGAATTCTATCTAGGTAGATAGAATTCATTTTAGATATAATTTTTTATTTAGGTAAATAATTCGCTTTCTTCTCAATTTAATTAGCGTCATCCTCTAAATAAATAAATAAATAATATTTAGTACAAGTTGATATTTAGTTGCTACTGAATATTATTTATACCACATTTCATACGCACAACTTGGGAGCTCTCAGTAGAACCCGAGTTATACGGTACAACTACATAACGATACAACTTTCCTTGCTACGATTCAAAGTTTTATCCTCCGGTTCATGGAGTCGGTTATGTCACCGTTCTGATTAAGCTTATCGATGCCATACAAAGTTTTACTAGCTAGTCATATGTAGAAATCCCATCTCTAACAACGTTTACAACTTGGAGTTTATAAATGTGATGTTTTATTATTGATATCAAAGGAATTAATTCATGTTTTAAGGTTGTGTAGTCGCCCAACGAGGAGACGGGAAACCTGATTGTAGGTGGGCATCGCGCCCATAGTTCCATGCCACTTTGCCGACCAAGACGGTAACGATGAAAATGCTTCTTAACTTACTCGCAAACGAAGATAAAAAGGTTTCTTAGTTAAAGAAATAACAAGAACTGTAAAAAAATTTAAGTCATCGCTTTTGGTATTAAAAAGAAAATAAGTTTCCTTTTGAAAACATTTAATACGATTTTAAATCATTTTTTTAGGGTGACGGTGAAATAAGCACGTGGACTGCTGCAATGATAAGTGAATACCGCCGTTCATGCTCATCATTGCCAAGGTACCTATACTTTCTGGTGTATTCTATTGTTATCGCCAATGAAACAGTTAACATAATTCTGGTACTAGGTATATTTAGCATCATCTTTGATTAATTGCACGAGTAAATATTTTAACAAAAAAACCTGTACTCAATTTGAAGACGGTGAATTTCTTGATTTTATCTCCTAATTTTGTAATTTTTTTTAATAAACTTAGAATTTTTTTCATCAAATCTAAGTGGGACCAAACAAGAAGTATAACCCTCTCAAACAAAAAAGAATTTGATGATGATGAAGATGATGGTGATTTGATGAGGTTCTGAGGTAACAAACATAAAAAAAGATGAATTGAGAAACTCCTCCTTTTTTGAAGTCAATTAAAAATAAATATGAAACCTACCATAGCATTCTTTACTCGATGAGTGTACAGGTACGATAAGTGCCATAGTCTATACTTATAAATGTAATATACACGTGAGCATACTTTAGTTTGCACATCGTACCTATATGTACGTATCGACATGAAGAAGTCGACGAAAAAACAACTCACGGAACCGATCTATTCCACAATGCAACCTTCCCCCAAGGACAAAATCGAATTATTGAATCTTTAGTTCATTACGTCAGCACGCTATACAATTAATAATTTTATTTCTACTTATGATCACACATGCAATGCGATTTTTAGGTATTTATGTGTGCAGGGAAAAGTTGTCTTATGTAACTCTTACCTAGATGCACGTATCTCGCATGGGAAATTATTCTACGGAATTATTCTTAAGTAGGTGAAGTTCCAAGTCTATGGAGAGTAGTAATGTTTTACACACCTCATACACATACGAAGCACACTATTATATAGTTATACATACAACACGTGTTATCATCATCACAACCTATAGTGTCCTACTGTTGCGCTCGGGTTTTTTCTCACAATGAGAGGAGTTAAGGCTTAGTATGAATTTTATTTCACACACCTTTCAGAAAATTACGGAGAATTCTCAAGTATGCAAGTTTCTTCGCGCTATTTTTCTTCACCGAAGTAAGTGTTTTTTTTATGTTAATAGCCGATAAACGAGCAGACGAACTACCTGATGGTAAGTGGTCACCGTCGCCCATGGACATCGGCAAAACCAAAAATATCACTGATGCATTTTCGGCCAGGAAATGAGTAGAAGGTAAGAAAGTAAGAACTGGCTCTTAAACCCCCAGCCGGAACACGACGAGTCGTTTGGCGGCTGTCTCAAGCAGGAGGGTGGTAGCTAGCCAGGCAGGTTTCACGATAAGATAATAATACCATTCATAATATTAATGATTTAATGATAATACTGATAATATAATGCTGACGCAAAGCCCTACCACCAAGCAGACTGGCTTCTGTCGCCTTTTACGACACCGTGTTCTGCCAGCATGGGATTGGGTGGAGTATTCTAGGCCGCCCCAATACGGCATAAAAGTGATTATTAATTTGTAAATCACTAGGGCACCGTTGATTGAATACATATTATACCCATGTATATATTCATATATAAACATGGAAAATAAAAAAAAATATATTGCTTCCACAATCTCTAACTTATATCATCTCAGACACATAATTTCAACCTACTTTTATGGAAACAGCCAAAAAACAAGCTAGCAAAATACGAAATAATTGTCACTCTCTCCCGTGCACAAATGGAACAAGGAGGATTTCTGTTACGTTACCAGCCAGAGGGAAACAGTAAAGCTCTTTGCATAAGTCATGGTCGGCGAGATTTTGGTAACACAAAAATATATGTATGATAAATAATAGATCTCCATATATCTAAATCGTTGAGTGCCGGTATTGGTACCAAATTATCTTTACCCACGACACTCAATCCCGGCTTCCCACAATGAATTGGATATCTATAATATCATAGGCATAGCCATAGTGCATAACCACGAAGATGCACGTAACTTTTTATATGACTTTGGTTAGCTGTCACGTTAAAAACTTCACTCTTGATTCTAGAAGGAGGGTCGTAGCTATAGAGGCAGCTAACCCTAATATCATGTAAGTATACTGTTGAAGTTGTGCAGAGCCTAGAGACTTTCAATAGGTAGGATCTTGCACAATTTCCTTTTCATTGTTCAATAGTCTTCACTGCAAGCACGGGAGATTAGAGTCAAAGCAGAATGGATCTCCTTAAAACCCGTTTTTAATAAGCTCCTAAATCACGTTTACTAGCTGTTTTGAACTTCTCTTATGAAATGTCGATAACGTCACGTCGCATGTCTTATATTATTTACATTTAAAAATTAAAATCCAAGGCAAATAAAGACATTACCTCTAATTCAAAGTTCAATGAATCATCCAAACATAATACCTTCGAAAAACTTTACCTTTTTATCTCTAAAAAAGAGAATCTTTTTATTTTATCTTTGAATTTATTATAAAAGGTTTGGGTGTATAAAAAGTAAACAAAACCAACATTTGAATACATTTGTGAGACATGGTGTAGTTTTGTGAAACTTTTTATGATTTTAAGTAATTTAGGAAGGTAGCAGCGAATTAACATTAATTATGAAGTGTGTCTAGACTAATGACCGCTTGCAGAGAACACGAACCAAAGTCCTGGTCAGACACACATATACATATATGTATGAGATAAATATGAAAGAGTAATAAGTTTGTCAAAATGTAATATCAAATACATTTATTTATTAAGAAAAAGACCAATACTTGAAGACAAAGAAATTCTGATAAATTATCAATATTAGATTTGATTAACATAAAATAATAAAAAATGAAAATTAATTCAAAAGTTATACTGTTTAGGAAAAGCATTAAGTAATATCCCAATAATACTTAAACATCGATTTTGCGCCAATCGCTATAACAACAACAGCGCTGCACCCAACACCGCAGCGCCCAGCAGTGACTACAGTCACCGGAACGGGACATTCAGAGCGTTGATTAACTCAACGCAGGAGCAGTGCTTTGTCCGGCATCTGACTCGTTTCTGAATCTATGATCAATCAATAAATCGAAGACGACCACTGAAGGCGCGGCCTATGGGTGGGGGGTTCGAGAATCGAGGAAAGGAATCCGGGCAGTTGAATCTATGAGCGGTATTGCACGTGCTTTTATAGTTGTTGATTAGATATATACGTTGATATATACGTGTCCCCGTGTCTTGAATGCTATTGATTCTAGTGAGGAAATCGTAGTGCGAATGTGTGAGCAATTGTTAGCTTTGCCTATTTGCCTACTTATAAATAATTTTTCGCAGTAATAAGGTGAATTTCATAAATTTATCTATAACAAAACCGAACACTGAAACAGAATCAAAACTGGAGAACTACTCGCAAAAAAATTTCGCCAGTCAGAGTGGTGTTTTCGGTACTGCAGGCTGTAAATCAAGCTGCCCTTACTTTAATACATGACTTCAGTTTACTTTTACTCTTAAGAAAAATCTCGTCTTGTTACTTGCTACTTGAAAAACTTTATAGACTTTATAGAGATGCAGAAAACGCAATTGAAAATATGAGCAAGGTTTATTATAAGAAAATCAGTACTCCTGAAGATACCCTAAAAAAAGGTTGATTTCAATTTTCTAAAAACCCCTTTTCGAGACCGCCACCGGCAATGGACTGCCGTTATGATGTATTTAATTAAAAACCATTTATAGTAACAAGAATACAGCGCTTTAATAATCCACGTTGTGGTAGCTGATCATTGCCGTTTACGTATATCAGAAATACCACGGGTTCAATCGACACCGTTGTCGATCGTCGGCTTAAATGATCCTTGTTAATTGACACCCTGACACCAAATATATACTTTACAACACATTTTCACGATAAATTTTAAGGAGTATACTAGATAAATACACAGCAGATAAAAAAAACTTTATGAGTATAGGGATCTTCCAGTGGCATTAAAACTTCTGACATTTTAGTTCATAAGTAAAAGTCCGGCCATCCGTACTAAACCGGCCGTTGTAACCTATATAAAGTACTCTATCCATTGTATTTTATGTTTAATCACGCATACTCTCAATATTTTTAGGCAAACCTACTTATAATACCAAAGATTATTATGGCGCGTTTACCAAATATATACCTGAACACTAAGCTTGTCAATCTCACAAACCTTCACGTTTAATACATTTTATGTGTTTCCAAAACCTATCCATATTTTTATGCTGATACTAAACAACGCTCGGTTAAAAGTGAAGGGTCCTGTCAGTCAAATTCGTTCGTTCAATGCGCAATCCAAAAGTACGTATCGCCCAGATTGTGCTATAGTTTTTTTGTAGATGATAATAATTGTTCTACTAAAAGCATTTACTGGTAGACTGTTTTCGTTAAAGCCTCTTCGAGATGACTATCCACTGAAGATCTAAATCCATTCATTTTAGTTGAAAATCAGTTCAGTTCCTGGCGGGACAGGAAGATAATTGGGTGACATAAATAACCTCAAGTCTTGAACTTGACTTGAACATGAGTTTAATATTATAGCCATAAGTGCGTAATGTAACTGTGAGTAGGGCAAAACTCCTTGAGAGTTTCTTACCGCTTCTTCTTTCAGGACGACTCACGGTAGGGATTTTTTGAAGCGATGGCATAGTTAGACGCTGGAAAAGTATTCGTAAAAACCAACTTCGAATAAATATTATTTCATTTTATATTTCATTCATTTTTTGCTTGCTTGTGGTGTATGTTCTATTTTCGACGTAGACAAATTTTCTACAGGGAGCGAGTGTGAAGGTTTTTTTAATACCTATACTCGTAATGTATATTTCATCATTTTTATTTCTGTCATTTATTTTGATCGATGCAACCAAAATTAAAGCTACCCAATTGATCTTCGACGCGAGATGGATATTTATCACAAAAAATTATGCGTCATCGTGCAGAATTTGTTCGTCATTCAGTTTTTTTAATTATAATAACAGCTTTGTTGTTATAATTACTGATTATTAAATCCACTAACTGCTATCTGAAATATGAATGATAGTATAGCACTAGCAAAGTAGAAGTTGAAACTTCCTATTTTTGATAACCATATCGTCGTAGTGTATCTATGCCTTTATTTTCTAGCCGTTCGAACCTATGACATTGCTGCGAGTTAATCACGGTCAGGTTATTCGAAGGTTATGTCGATGATTGAAATGCCTTGCCTTATGTGAAATTGTCAACAGAATTTATCCAGTGCGACGTATCAAATTTCTCACAGTAATGATTTAAACTATATTAGTTTTTATAGCCTTAAAGACAAATTAAAAAGAAGCTAAACTTCCTGATAGCAAGTGGCCATGTTGTCTGTAGACATGGATGACACCAAAACATTTGCCAAAGAACAGAAAGACTAGCGTGATGGTAGACGGATAATTTGTTTTTATAATATTATTTTCTCTTAAACATTAAAACGTTTTATCCGGTCAAGTATTTGTGGAAAAAGAGATTAATATATATATATATATATATATATATTTGGGAATGAAGATTTACATTGAATATTCGTTGAATATTGAATTTGAATATTCGTTGTAAGGTAAGGAGTGTTTTATTTTCAACAGCACAATACGGTATTGGGGAAAACCCAGGTGTATGCATTCAGAGCCCGTGTCATTCTGAAAGGAGATCCAAGCTCAGCAGTGGAACAGTGGTATTTTATAATTATTACCTGATGTTGAGTACAGTTAGATTACTCTTACTTAAACCCACAATCATCAATATTAACCGCTCGTACAAACATACCCTCCCTCTAAAATTCCCTATATTGTTCATGGGCAGTCATGACTCCCCAGAATTTCAAAAACCCAGGCTCTAATAACAGCTAAAAGTGTAAGAAGAAACATTTGTCATATAAATATATCCAGCTCTGCTGAGAACCAAGCCGGAAACTCTTCGCTAGATAAGATCGCTTATATCATCTTAGTACATGAACGCCCTCAATATTGATCAATTGATTGGCAGCAATAAAGAGTTCTTAAACACTCACAAAGGAAATATTCGAGCTGTAGCCAGATCTTTGTTACATTCTGTTTAGCACTTTTAATTAACGTAGTTCAATGTGTTCGTGCAATGTAGATCGGTACAGCAATGCTATTAGCTTGTCGCTGTAACCGATACGATATTGTTCAACAAGGTTCTTAAATATTAAAGTTCTTGATCGATGTATCGTTAATCTGAGCGTAGACATATTTAAAGCGAGAGGAAAATGATGTATCAAATTTTATTGAGTAAAATTAAGAATACATTAAGGTAGTTCGCGTGTCAGACGTTTTTTTTTTCTATGTAAATAGCTGGTATGAACAGGCAGGCAACCTGATGATAAATTGTAAGCTGCACATGACATTATGATGGTATTGCCAGACAAGATGCCCCTTATAACTAGCTCCGATATTGCAACCGAAACACGTAAAACAGTTTCATGTTTCATTCTGGAAACGAGATGTAGGCTAGCCAGTCAGATAAAGAACCTCATCAACATGGGGAGTAACTGAGCCCGATGTACTCCAACAGAAGAGATCGTTTGCCATAACCGTTTCCTGTGTTCAGCAAGGTGCACTATGAGTAGGGGAGATTGACTTGGAGTAGAGGATAGATGACGCCCCTAACGCCCCAAACATTGTTCTGCAACAATATATGTACCATTTTTAATATTAAACAAACAATCGTTAACTTCACTACACATATAACGAAGATAGACTGAAATCAGACAAAAATACAGAGAGATAAAAATTCCTAGTAAATTTCTATACACCTCTATATCGATTAGAAAGTCTACTTAGTTTGAATTTCCAAAAAAAAATATTATAAGTATAATGAATTTATTTTAATTAAATAGCCGACAAACGAGCAGATGAGCCACCTGATGGTAAGTGATCACCGTCACCCATGGACATCAGTAAGACCAAAGGTATCTCTGATGCGTTGTCCGCCAGGAAATAAGAAGAAAGAAAATACTCACCTGCGAGCCCCCAGCTGGAAAAAGACGATCCATTTAGCGGTAATTTACGTAAAAAGAAGATAAAATTGTATCGTATCGTAGGATATGGGTCTCAAATCGGTTAATTATTAAACAACTTAATTGTTCTTATAAACATACATTCCTTAAAATATGTCCCCTTGAACTGGTTGAAGCTGGAACAATAACATTAATTTATTACGTGAAGTCTTAAAAATTCGCTAGTAAGGACAATTTAAAACAAATGTCAATTGTAATTAATTTTTAATATAATATTATTCGATCGTGTTATTTAAAACCTTGAGAGCTTAATTTGACAATCATAGGCGATCGACAATATACGCAACTGTGTTGTTCCACAAATTCCATACTGTTTATTAAGAAATTGTATAACTCTCAACAAACAAATACAAAACATACGTTGTGCGCGCATTTTAAAAATACGCGTAAAAGAACTTCACTTTCAAAATAGACATAATTATGCCGTAATAAATTAAATGATTCGTCATCTGTCCTGAACATTAATATTTATGTGTATGTTAAGATACATTCACTTAATTTTTTTTTTAAGTTTTTAAGTTGTCCAAATACCTGGTAAATAATAACGTGAAACTGTCTTTTTAGACTGAACATCGTCACTATTAGGCTAATAACCTGTAGTACGCTTACCCCTGGGAATACGCGGGGTTACTTTGGAGATACGTGAAAATTATATAGGTAGTAACGGAAATACTGAGAAGTTAAAACGGTTAACTTATATAAACATTATTATAATTATATTATGAATGTATTATGTCTACAATGTGTAGTTTAAAACGAACTTTATAACTAATAATCTAATAAGGTGCTAGACCTTAAGAGAAACGGGCCACATTATTGGGAGTAGGTACGGAGTTATCGGGGCAGGGCTAGTCATAATGATAAATTTTATAAAGGACATGGGAACTAAAAAAACTTGGAGACACTGCTAAAGAATCAAGCTAGCTCCATTGGTCTGTGTTGATTTGTATTGTGCACCAGGAGGCAACTTTAACTCATAGATGAATCAGTTGGAAATCGCAGGGATGGAGCAAAATTTTGACGAATGAAATATCTAATTTTAATTTTGCTAACATTGTTTACATAAAAACAAAGAATGACATATGTTTTGTATAAACTACAAGTATACAAATACATCGATTCAGACAACAAATACCGAGTAATCGATGCAAGTAGTTCTTAGCATCAATTATTTATAACTTCGCAGCACTTACGATAAGAGCTATTATTAGCGATTATTAAGTTCATGTTCATGAAATCCTTTTACTGCGGCATTGACACGACCGAGGTACCTATTACTCCTCCGCCGAGTCTTGCCTTTGTAACAAGTGTCATCCATTGCAAGTGCAAAACGCATTTGTGATTTCCAACGTGCTGTGAGCAATATTGTAATAGTGGTGTTGTTGTTAAATATATAAAATACATAAAAAATATGTGACAGAGATTTTAAGTTTAAATCCTGTAGTTTGTTACAGCTCCATACTTTTTATTTAGCTGTGTGATACCTACAAATTTTTTACAATATGTAAAACTTGAAAAACGGGAAAAAACATAAATTTTAATTAACTTACTACTTACTAAAATTTAGTTATTTAGACGATAAATTGATGAAGTATTAAACGATACAGAATTTTTATTGCTTAGTGATTTAATGTGTTAATCTATTTACATTTAAAGTATAAACTTTATTGGTGGTAATGTACACGAGTTGCAGAATTGTCGTAAAAAAATTGATATATGACAGCTTTGAATATCACCATTTATCAATTATAATTATTAAGTGCCAGCTTCCATTTTACTAGATGTTAAATATAAATATAAACACTGATCAATAGCATAAGTTGTCAACAAATTATTGCCTAACTAGAATTTAAAAATTATATTAAATTTTCTATTGTATTTTTAATGATAATAATGATTCTAGCAATTCTGCGTCGATTGAATAACTAATTTGAAATAATGTTTCGGCTCTAAATAATAATGTAATTTTAATATTTCTTAAGTAATATTTAGCGTTCATTGACTTCATTGGCGGAAATCAGACTTTTAATTGATGTCACGCTACATAATCCATATCTAAAAAGAGATAAAATCTTAATAGGTAATCTCGATTTTTGGACCATAATCTGTTACATAACATCAAATATAGAAAAAAATATAAGCTTATCCAATTATCATTGACATCGTAACTTTATTAAAAAAGAAGTTAACTCTACTAAATAATACATACTGCAAGTTGCATATCACGGTATACATTACACAATTTTTATGTGACCACTAGCTTCGTACTTGACCGAGACTTACCGAAGAGAACTCAAACTCCAAGTACCTGTTACATTGAAAAATGTAAGAAACATGCTAATTTCTATCCACAGATCTCTCACGCTCCGGTTATTACTTTGCAATCATAATTAGCATCACATCATGCAACGTACGTACGCCATATCTAATCAATTATCGAAAAAGTTTACCATTTGCTACCGTAAACGCATTTCTATCCTTAACCTTTTTAAACGGGCGAGTATATGACCCATTGTGTAGGGTATTAGATCGCCAATGATATCTTTTCGATTTACGCGGGAAGGCAACCGCTCGCGGATTTAGTTTTACTTTTAGGTGAGCGTGCGCTCGCGCCGGCACGCACTACTCTTCCGTCGAATCGCTCAGTGCAACAACGACACTGGCCGAGAACGAACTTAGAACCTCGAACACGACACACGAGTGACGGCGAACCGGACCCGTCTGTACCGTTTGTGATCTGTGACAAAACTTTTATCCGAACTTTCCTGTGCTACTGTTTGGTGTAATGATGTATAAGTTCCCTGTTTGAAAGGTGAGTAATGTATTAAAATTCTTTGCGGCATACGACAGGTACATAAGAATAAACAAAACTTTCGTAACCGATCGCGGTCGCGCCGACTCTCACCAAAGAAAGCGCAGATTATCTGACGCGACATCGTTTGATAAATTAATATCGCACTGAATGTATTCTGCGCCAAAGACGGTGATTAATGATTTTATTAAAACCTAAGTAATTATTATTTAAATTAACAAATTTTTTGCGTATTGTTACAAATTTACGATTATTTTGACGACATTTATCATAATATCGATGTAAAAAAATAACAAAATTAGTAGTGAAATTTCTGCATGATAAAAGATATGTGGCTTTTACTTTGATAGTAGTTGAATTTAAGCAAATAAATTGGACGCAATAATGAACTAAATTAAAATATAATATTAATTTAATTCTATGTCTCATTTTCATATGTATTTTTTTTTTAAAGAGGCTTTTACTTTGATAGTAGTTGAATTTAAGCAAATAAATTGGACCCAATAATGAACTAAATTAAAATATAATATTAATTTAATTCTATGTCTCATTTTCATATGTATTTATTATATATTTATCATTATACCTATTAATTATTTTAATGTTAGATTTCGTATATAAAAATAATTAAAACAATTTATAATTATTATAATTAATTCACAGAATATATCTATTATCATCGAAATGCATAGATAAAGTTTTGTAACAAAATAGATTAAAATTTAGCAACTGAGGAAACATGTTGCGTACATATTAACATGCTCCGGTAATAATCGGTGGTCAATGAAATTTTTTGCCTGAATTTTGCAACTCGCGATACGGTTCGCGCGAAATATGGAACATCATTGGCCCATAACGGTGTAACATTGTATACAAAACTGCGGTTATTTTTTAAACGAAGGAGTGCAAACAAGCCGTTTATTTAACATTTAGTTTCGAAACATCGTGAAAGACTGTATTCAAATGAAGCCTAGAACTCGTAGAATGAACAGAAAGGAAAAGTTGTTGTTATTAGCTGCGTGATTTATAGGCTATTTAACGAGAGACAAAGTGGTAATGTCAGACGAAATCATATTAGACTGGCTTTTAAAAACGGTATTCGTCGGGATACCAAATGTTATTAATTAATTAATCAATGATGTTCATAGAGTCAATTAATTTAAAGTATATTTTACTCTTTTACAACCATATAAGTCATCTTCACTGTAACGTCACTCTCGGCCGTTAATACGGAATGAACCGAATTCCTGCATAAAAGTTAAACTACTTTCCAAAATCTAGAATGACAGTGGTACTAATAAATAAATAAATACTTGTGCATACTAATTGAACGGCTCCTGTGAATATAAATTATTTATTAATGTATTATTCATGGTTCGATAATTCTAGCCCCGATTACACATTGTGACAGCTACCATATTTCGCATTTATTTATTTTTAAGTAATCGGCACTGCAACAATTGTTAATGATAAAAATATTTATTAATAGTCAACATAAAAATAAAAAGTTTCGCAGAAAGTGACACCAAGTTAAACGTGAGGAGTACCATACTTCATGTAATTATTAATAAATTTATTCCATATTTCAATATTAAAAAGGTGTAAAATGTTATTAAAAAATAAATGCTGCAAATAGCAAAATCTCTATTCCCACAAAGAGTTCTATCTGCGTAGATAAAGTTACAGTCCAAAGATTGGTGCTCATATGTAATCTTTGTTTTTAACCAGTGTGCTAGTTTTCTCTCCGGCGAAGTATCCCACGGCTAGCACACCGACACGAGGTGCGATCATCGTGGCCCACAATCCGAGAACCTCAAACACTCTCGCTGGCACAACGGTCGAAAGCAAAAACATGACGGCATTATGCAACCGTTGCCAATCAGATCAGTGACAAATTTATTAAGTTTACCCGTGAAAATATTACAAACAATTACCGTTACTTACACGAAACGCTGAAATTGCGAGGTGATTAATTGCATTTTACCGCAACTGCCAATGGACAAGTTGAAATGAGGTTCGAGCTACGAATAAATAAATCGCAACGTACCATTAAGTACATTTTAATAAAGTGTATTGTTCAAGCGACTTTGAGACACTATGACGTAATTGCAACATCCGTCTCAAATATTAAAGAGGCAACACACGGACGACATACAAATGTGTCTTTTATACAAAACACTCGAAATAACAAATAATTCGGGCAAATTCCTTAAGTTACGGTTTTGCTAGAACTACATCGAATGTTTAATGGCGGCATACTACAACAACAACATAGTGATTCGTTATTATGTTCTTAACCTTTCGTCACGTTCTTGACATGAGAGATGTATATTTTGTATATATGTAATCGTGATTTCTCAAAAAACTGCTAACGACATAATATTATTAATAT
This sequence comes from Megathymus violae, assembly GCA_003671415.1. Lineage (NCBI taxonomy): Eukaryota > Metazoa > Arthropoda > Insecta > Lepidoptera > Hesperiidae > Megathymus > Megathymus violae. The sequence continues at coordinate 3,415,479 of PDGT01000010.1, forward strand.
ATATGTTTATTGTAAACACCTTCGATTGTTCTGGACCAAATCATTTGAAAGTAATAGGCCTTATAAGTATAATATAACGCGCTCAACATTTTAAACTTCATCACCACATACCATCAGGTGAGATTGTTGTCAACTATTAACTTATTTTATGCAAACAAATATATTCAACTCGAATGCTTACATACTGACAATGTTGTTGTATTTAAAATTATTAATTTAGTAATATACGACCCTTAAGCCTTAGTTAGTGACCCTGATCGCTGAGCGAGGGGTCCCGGGTTCGATCCTGGCCGGAGCAGAATCTGTATGATTTGCTTTCGGGTAACAGGTGTTTTTTACCGGCTGAAGTGGCAATGGGCTGGGCACGTAGTTCGAGGAACCGATAACCGTTGGGGAAGAAAGGTCCTCGAATGGCGCCCACGTCTCGGAAAAAGGAGCATAGGACGCCCCCCGACCAGGTGGACTGAGGACCTGAAGAAGACAGCGGGCATCCGCTGGATTCAGAAGGCACAGGACCGGTCAGAGTGACGCAAGTTAGGGGAGGCCTATGTCCAGCAGTGGACCTCCAAAGGCTGATGGATGGATGGATGAACATGTGTTTGTGACCTCATATTTGTATACGTTCATGCCACCTGTAACACAGAAAATCCCATACCAGATGTATGAGTGTGTGAGCGTTTATATATTTAGTAATTTACCCAATTATAAAAATTTTGTTTTTGAGAAATTTGAAATTAATCAATACAATATATATAAATAGTTTCAACATTTTAGTATTTCTAAAATCAATATCAAAGCTTTATTACGAGAACGGTTCTGCAAAATGATTTAATTATACTCTATGAATATGTATAAGTTATTAGGCGTTAAGGCTACAACGAATGTAAAAATTTATATTCATTCAATAAAATGTAAGACTGTTATTTAGAACAATGGAAAACGAGAATTTTCATAAATACCTAGATTCTTATAAGTAAATTTACGAAATTAATGTATTTTGGCTAATACAGTAGAGTTATTCAACTAATTCAGGAGGGTATACAATGTAATGCTAGTAAAATATTGTTCATTAACTTATTATATTAAATTAACTCCAACTCCAAGAAAAGGAAATCTGTTATACGAATATTAATAATAAAATAAAAAAACTACAGACCTTCGTTCCTACAACGATTCTAATCAATCAGCCATCGGTATGTAATATTGTTATTGATTTTGATCGGTTTCATTCCTTTTGTTGGTAGAGATGACATAAAAAACCGTTAGTTCAGCGATTGTTGGACATATTCCATTTTATTTCATATTTAGTTTTTCGTGGCATTCACAAAACGTTTTGACACAGGATTTTTTCTAAATATATCTAAAAATTGCTCTTTTCCAGAACAATGGCTTTTTAGCGTTACCGATAATCATAGGCGAGGTGAATTTTTTTTTATGTTAATAGCCGACAAACGAGCAGACGAGCCACCTGATGGTAAGTGGTCACCGTCACCCATGGACACCAGCAAAACCAATGGTATCAGTGATGCGTTGTCGGCCAGGAAATGAGAAGAAGGTAAGAAAGAAAGTANTGGCTCTCAAGCCCCCAGCCGGAACANGAGGAGTCGTTTGGCGGCTGATTCAAGCAGGAGGGTGGTAGCTAGCCAGGCAGGCTTCACGGAGAGATAATAATNCCAGTAATAATATTAATGACTTAATAATAATACTGATAATATAATGTATATACGAAGCCCTACCAGCAAGGACAGAATGAGCCTTTGGACAACATACGCCGCCAGCATACTTGCCGATGACGGCGAAACCGTAAGCGGATACACTCAACGACGCCGAAGGTTATTTAAATCTAATAGTGCTAACACCTTCTCATGTCCTCCTGTACGTCAACGATTTTTGAGTACAATAGCCGTATTAAGAGACCACAACGTGATTGTAAAGAATTTCCGAGATTACATCTAGAATTGTCTAGAAAGGTAATGGAAAATTGCTAGTGAATAAGGCATTCGAGGATTTAAGATAGGAAGAGAGAAACAAATGTGTCAGAAGTCAGGGAAAGATAATACGACATAAATTTTATTAATAATAATAACGTAATCTTGTATTATTTAAACTTGACTCCACAGCTGGTAAAATTTTACAAAACGAACTATAGTAAAACAAAATTGCTCACACATTCAAAAGACCCAAATAATTATAACAAATACCCATACCTCGTAAATAAACATTTATCTCTCACTTACATGTTTGCCCCGGTCGGGAATGGACTCCATGCAGGCAGGCAGTCCCCACAACTCCCGTCTAGGGTCTACCGTCTAAATTAAGGACATATATCATGACATTAACAAAAAGCAAATCAATTTATACTGCAAGGAGATACCAAGCGCTTAATACCATATTCTGTCCCAGGGCAATAAACGTCTGAGGATTTTCGACGAACGACTTGTGAAAGTCGCCAGTTGATTTGTTATTCTACACACGCGGGGAATCTATGACCGCCCGATGGGCCGGTAAGGCACGAACCACACGTAGCGGTATTCTGACGCAACCAATTATACACAACGCCTCAATAGACTCCAATCGACCCAGTGGATTTACGTCAAGCGAAAGTCATACGTAATACTACTTAATACAAACTAAGCGAGAGCCGCAGACCTACAATTAGACCATGGGAACTCGTGATAATAAAAGTTTAGGATTGCGATTACATTTTATTACTGTTACAAAACAATGAGTTTAACTATTCATCACTGAAAAGATAACAATGTCGCGCGTAAACTACATGAAGTGACGTCATTAATCTATTTTAATCGCATTACTACATAATACATGTCATTCGCATTTCAACTACCCCGACGGCTGGTAAGCAGCCCTGAACGCGGTGGGTATATGGAAGCAAATTCTGAATGCCACATTTTCTAGAAAGCCAAGGTACTTTAAAAAGTACGTAAAGCCTTATGTTTCAGTTATTTTACTATTATCCTAGCCACTGGTTACAAAAAAACCTTTCGAATCGTGACCATTTAATCCTCGAGAAACGTGGAGAAATACTCTCCAAACCTCTTCAATTACGAGGAAATGGCCGTACCGTAGCGAGCGCCGCTAATAGATTGAAAAGCTATTAGTTTTCTATTAAACTTCACGCTCTGTAGTAAATACTATAACGCTATAAATTCAATAATAATCCGATTAATCAGTAGGTATCTATCGCAAAAAAATTGCATTCATTTCATTAGTAATCGTTGCTGGATTCATTTTATATGACTAAACAAAGCGCTCGTACTTCTCGCTGATCTTGTTATGTAAATAATCCAGATTATAATATTTTAAAAAAGGAAAAATATTAAATTAATTGCAAGTGTTAGCCGCTTGCTTTACTGAAGATAATATGTTATTTTATCTACCGTATTTTTAGGTAATATAAATGGATTAAATTTATTCATCTTTGCAAAGAAATTTTCTAACTTATGTAAGTTCAGGATCAAAGTCAATTTAAAAGAACTTACGAGCGCAAAAAAGAGAAAAAAACAATTTAAACAAACAATATTTGAATGGAATATTTCTAGCACCAGAGCAAATGAGTAGCTAACACTACTGGAATTGAAATATTTGTACTTGTCTGGGCTAAAACATTGAGAAAAATCCTGCATTTAAAAACATAATAATATTTTAATATGTATAGCAAAAAATGGACACAATAACAAATCCAACAGACGGATAAGTTTTAAAAGCATTTTTCAAGTTATGCCATCTGATGCCATTTTTGTAATGTCTTCGAGAGTATTCGTCGGGCGGGAGCGAGTCAACGCACCCATGACAAAGTTCAGTGCTCCATGCATTCTCAACATGACCTGAATACTAACTTATTGTACGACAACACTACACCCAGGTAAATCGATCCCGAAAAACACAACCGACAAAAACGTTCAATAAGTAACTCCCAGAACATAACGGAACTCGTTAAGGTATCGCTTCGGAGCTTTTTCACAAGTGCAGTTTTTGATTAATGCTGTTACATCAGGCAATTTAAAATGTACATGTATTAAATTTACAACGGAATATGCTGGGTATTTTTTTTAAAGATACGCTCCATGTGAATTGTTAACAATTTCGAATGCATACGTCTCTTTATTTGCCAATAAGCATATGTATCTTTTTTAAATAATGCTTAATACATGAATCCAACTTCACATATTACTTCTACAAGATATTGATATTGTGTATAGTTGAATATTGCTTCATGAATAAAATGATACCCAGCGCTGTGACCACTAATATTTATTTTTAATGTTTGATTTACTAATTACTATTAATATAATATTAATTAATAGTTGTAATACGCGCCTGATTTACTGAAGCTAGACTAAGATTTCATTACTATTAATATAAAGTAAATGAATTCTACATGTCAAAAACGTTGAGAAGAAATTATCTGAATAAAAGTGAAATTTATATTAAAGTGTTATGTAGTTCAAAATAAATATTTCGAATAGACGAACAAAGATAACGGCATTGTTTTATACTTATTTTCAAGGTGCGATTTACTATTAATATCAATTGTCCCGCGGTCTACAGCCAAATTTTTAAAATATGGGTGAAAATAATTGCATCATTGTTTCACCAATTTGGGGAGCCTTATGTCCAGTAGGGGACTATAAAAGGCAGATAGATAAATAGATAGATAGATTCTTGCATCCATAACAATTTTGTATGGTTCTCTAAGTTGTGGGGTTGGATATATCAACCACGCCTGTAGCCTATAAATCATTATACTTTGAATGCAGACCTGAGCCCAGTTTTGGCACAATCTGAGTCTGGTAGTGGGACCGCGGTAGCTTACATTGTTAAATTTCTATTGCGATGGATCCGTTTTTCAGAGACTTACTATTCATATCTGTTGCACAGGTATGTGTGTATATTTATATAGGTTATGTGGTTATTTGACAGTGTAAAAAGTGAACACTACTTGCGTCCGGGTCACGAATCCAATTCTGGATCGAGGCATATATTTATTATGTAAAATATCTTAGGCGCGACTCGAGTAAGTAACTCTCAAATTAACTTTCAGTAGTGTATAGTCTGTTTACGTGGTATTCGCTATTTACCGATTTGATTTTTTACTACTGGGAAATATTTTAATCCATTACAAACTTTTTTTATTAAATAAATAACAAGTTAACGGCTGTAAAAACAAATTAAAATTTACTGAGTGCATTTCTTTATTTACATTATTAGATACTTTTGTAATGATTAATGTTGACACATTTTTCGTTCTGACATTTGCTACATTGTATATATCATTTATATCAATATATAATTGTGTCAACATGAGCTGTTTTAATCTTCAACTTAATTTTTTATTTTCAGTTACAGTATACATGAGTGAAAATGCTTAAAAAAGTGAAAGCGGTATAAATTGTGAAATGTTACTTCAATCGCGCGTACAGATTAACACGCTCACATATTTTGACTGACTAATATTTATTCTCGCGTCGTGATATCATGGGTATCAGCCACAACATAGAACAATGTAGTGTTATTTCCCACGTAACAGATATATATCTAAGATAATAAAAATAATATTCTCAGAGTTAAAAACACATTATTAGGTAAAAAATTGTAGTCTAAGATCATGTGAAACATATTTAAAGTTTTGTACATATATCTTATTTTTTGTTACTACATAATTAATTAATTGATTGTCTGGGAATATTCACAATGAAAAAATTTAGTTTTCAGAAATAATGATACAAAATATTCTGAAGAATATAAGGGCATTTCAAGGTAAACCTGTGTTGAATATAAATGATAAATAGATAAAATCAAAATTTTTATAAGTAATATAAATTATACTGGTTTAAAGAAAAATCTCACTTATGCACTAAATAGTACAAAAACTGTTTTATTTGTCTGAACTTGATAATTTACAAAACTGCTGGAAGGATATACATGTGCCTTATACCAATAGATAAACTTATTCATAAGGAAGGCTTAAGTGTTAAGGAAAATGGAAAATTTGTAGAACGCCTGATAGAAATAAGTGATATTTATTTCGGATGCAATTATTTTTTGTGAACATAAGTAATCATACTACCCGAAGCAAAACGTGGGCGAGCGTGTTGGAACGGGGAATAATTGTATGAGTGATTAGCGGCGCCCCCGGCTTCGCGCGGGTGTACTTTATTAATAGTTTCCGCAACGTATGCGATGACAAATACTTTTAAGAAAATTTTTTTACACCTTGGTTCACGTTACTGAAGTTTTAGCAAGGATCCCTTATTTTTTTAGTAATAAATATAGCCTATGTTACTCAGGGATAATGTAGTATTCTAATGGTGAAAGAATTTTTTAAATCAGTTCAGTAGTTTTTGAGTTTATTCGTTACAGACATACAAAAATACAAAGCTTTCCTGTTTATAATATTAGTATAGATACGATCCTAACGATCTATATTTTTGCATAATAAATAATGTATATACATTATTATATAAATATTTTATATACATTATTTTATAAATATTTTACATACTCAAAATCAAAGCAACAAAATATTTGATTTGCCCATATTGTTTAAAATTAAAAACTACTTACTTTATAGCATTGCAAACAAAAACGTGTTTCTCCTAAACAGCGTAAAAATACGTAAACAGTTCATTTAATTTACCATACAAAGCGAATCGATTATCTCATGGAAGCCATCGCCTATAAATTCATCACTGTAAGAGTTTATGTGGATACCTTGCACTTGTAAGGCAAAGGCCGTATGCGGCACGATGATGGACAAGTACAGTGCCTGCTTCACCGCTATTAAAATATAAGAAAAAATATAATTGAATTGAAGCTTATATTACAGATAATACTACCAGAGGTAGAATCACTACATGAGCGATAAGACCGCCTGTTGCATACAATCGTCTTATTTTATTATTATGTGAATTGTTATTATCTACTCATATAGTATCCAATATAGAATATTGTACTGTATGGTATCGTATAAGATACAAAACTATAAATATAAAGTTTTTTGAACGCTTACCTAAGTGTTATAAGCTTAAAATAGCAGACATAACTAGGAAATTTCATGATTTCTTAATTAAAAATATAGAATATTAGTATTCGATCCAGTATAGAGAAATAGAAATAAATAATAACGTATGTTGCACTTAGCGAAAACCTAAAATTTCCATGTTTTTTTGCTCGGAAATTAAAAATGCAACACTCGCTGGCGCTGCGGAAAAGTCCACAAAATTCCAGCAGTTTCTTCATTGTGCTAGGAAGCAACAAAATCGCTGTTTAAAAGCCAATGATATTTTCCATTGCTTATAAAAATGTATTCTTAGGTAAGTTCGTTAGAGTTTGGATTTATTTGTATGTATTTAAAAAGTAATAATTTTATATCGTCAGTCGCTAAAGCGTTCGTAGTGTAACAGACCAGACTCCTAGATATGACATACCTCCTAAGGTCCTATGTCGGTCAAGTCGACGGATATATTCCTCCGATGCTCTTGACATTACATACCCATTGAATAGCGATCTAATCGCTTGTTTAGTATTATTGATAGAGTGACATGAATGTTCGTTACTTATTACGGCGTTATGGCGCGTAAACAATATTTTGCGTCCATTACCTATTACGCAAATGAGACCATCGTATGAGCTACGAGGTTAATGCGACCGCTGTTTAAGCATTTAAGTCTATACATATATACATTCCTACAACAATAAGTTTCAAGAGATGCATGCGAAGAGTCGGTGCATCACTTACCGTCATATTGTCCATCAACTTCTTTATACAATAAACAACAGACTGTAAGAATTCAATTAATAGTACAGTCTTAGTACAGTTCGCTTGAAACGGAATCATCTCCAGATCCTCCAATAAAGCATGTTGCCCTAAACAATCTTATGTCTTGGAAGAAAGAATGGAATTATTGTGAGCCGGTTCACCTCTTTTCTTCGGAGTTAGCAATACATTTTTATGAATGCTACATACAAGACAGTATTAGGTGCTAACATTTTATTGTCATACACTGCTGACACTAACTTTATATTTTATTATACCAGCAACAAGTGATTTGAATTGGGTTCCTACGCATAAAATTTGTGTACATATTCTATATACGTGCTCCAACTTTGAGATTTTTTGTAAATGTTAAATAAATACAAAGTATATAACAATGATTTCACAGTCCAAAGGGCCGAATGAGTGCACAATTGACACTTATTCACAAATAAATGAAACTTTAATTCCAACGTTCAAGCTCGACAATATTTAATGACACAGGACACGAGAGAAACCACCAGCAGTCGCGACCGCATATTTCCAGGCTTTATCTCTGACATTATCATAAATAAAGTTACATCTGTATTATTCTCCAAAGAATTTACAAGTTAAATGGCCAACGACTTGCATTTTTAGTTTTATCCGTCCAATAGCGTGGCCCGTGTAGACCATAAACTAAAACTGTGTTTTTATTATCTGTGGTTACGAACGCTTTAACTGATACCTAACAGTTGCATAAAATAGCGGACAATGACATTTTGATTGCAGATAAGATGAGAATGGCCATCATTCGTGCATTTTGCTTCCCGGACTTAACTTGCCGTTTCTTATTATTAAGAAGTTACGTATATAAACCGGTCAAGTCCGAATTGGACTAAGATGGATGGGGTTCCGTCCTATGATAACAAAAATATGTTCAATGTATTTACGAATATCTTATACCATCCCTAAAAACATTTATATATTAAATATAAAGAATATTTATTTAAATCTTCGTAGAAACAATGAATGAAAACTTCTGTAAGTTTATTTTTACATAAAAAATATCTCTAACATTTGTCCAATTCATTCTGAATTTAAATTCATAATATACACTTTTAGTTCATAAAAAGGCATTTTGACAAAAGATTTTTTTATTCGAATTTATTCAAAAACTAACTCCCAAATGAGAATAATTTTTTATCGTTTATCCGTTATTCAGTAAGGTGCACCACGAGCCAGTAGCTTAAATGTATAAATAAATTGAAAACTTACTTTAAAGAGAGGAACTATATTTGCGTCCTATATTTAATTATTCCAGTAATACTACAGCTATGTTTGAAGTTATAAACTTTCAGGTAGATGACTATTATTAATATTTATATTAAATGTATTGAACACATGATTTTATATTTCAAATATAAATTTTATTGCAATAGTTCGTAACGCTTACAAATTAATTTTAATATTACAGTTTTTCCATATTTATTTAATGCTATAGATTCAAATCACATCCGTAAGTTTTATCTACAATCATAACTTATAACATGATTTCGCAACTATCATGATCTGTATGTCTATAATAACTTTGTGTAACTGCCAGATTCAGTTGCGAGGGAAACAGATGTCAGTAGAGTTACGTGGGCAGAACTTTATCGTTTACCATATCATTAAAATTAATTATGTACAAACCTCTTATTCTGTTAACAAAATACTTAGAATTATGTGTATAATATTACAACCTTTTATAATATTACATTAATTTGCATAAAGTTAAAAAAAAACTTATTTGGTAAATAATTATGTAAACAAAATTTAGTTAGGTACGTTTTTAATTTAAGTAACTTCATACCACATGTTATGTTAATTTTAAAATTGACATTTATTTTCTGTCATACAAAACAGTGTAAATATAGCAACTAGCATTATATATATCGTCACTAGGTAGTGATGAGTAGGTACTCCAACACTTTATATGACAAAAAAATCCTTTTGTAATAGTTTTTTTTAAGTAAGGTGTAAACCACATCACATAAATATATCGGGTAAATTAAAGGAAGTAGTGTGTAAACATAGAAACTACATACATAATTACAGTTATTGATATCATTGAAATAAGTTAAATTTATACATAATTATAATTATAGGTTACACGTTACTTCACGTATAGAGATCCAAACTTTCAATTTGACAAAAGACAAAGTCGTGTAAGAGTCTATGTAAAGTCATGTACTTATTGTTATTATATTTTGACCTATTCTTAGCGTTAAAGAGCGGAGCATTGCTTTACTTCAGGTAAAGGTTAAAGGAGCTAGTGCAATATAAAGGCATTTTACCTCAGCCTCACCTCAATCTCTGTACACAACAATACACTTGCCTGTTCGAAATGTAAATCAACGGTTTATTATATTTTATCTGGGTAGTTTATTATGAAATTTTAATACCTCAATTTAAAAAAAAAACGTTTTTACACTCACCCCCCTCCCCGCACTAGGATTCCCTGTGTTAAGGGTAGTATGTAAATATACAAATATGAAATCACAATCACCCATGACCCGACAACAATATCTGTCACATAAATGTCTGCTCCGACCGAGAATCGAACCCTGGACCCCTCGCTCGCTCGGCAGGTAGAGTCACTACCAACTGGGCTCTGGGGTCGACAAATTTTAAAGAATAAACTGTATCTCCGAGAACAATTTCCGATTGAAAGCGACCACTTTTGCTTTTTAAATTATTGTGGGATGCCCAGCCGATCTTCTGGATTAACGATGTGAATTCTTTTATATATATGGGCTGCCAATCGGTATCCAATCAGACGAGAGTTTATTGAGGAGATGCAAGAGGATGTTCCTCGACCTCCGGAGATGATGACAGGATGAGAGGGGAGCGGTATATTCCGCTGCTCCTTGAATTTAAGGTTTGGACTGCTCCTCTGAGAACTTGAAAAATGGCTTAGAGAAATCCCTAATGAGTTCCTGAATGGTGGGGAGTTCTAAGTCCCGGTGTAGAACTGTATTCCTAACGCACCAGTAGGCGTTCGATTTTCTGTGACAGAAGAAGTTTTGGATTATTTGGATTTTGTCGAAGACATTGGGATTCGCGTGTGCAAAACAGAGGCAGCATATGTCATTACCGATCCAATGCCAACCTTATAGAGTGTTCGGTTATTCCTAAGTGACATTTTACTGTGCCTACCTAACAAACAGTTAAGGCAGCCCATGTAATAGCGGGCGGTTCCGGTCACCCTATGGAAGTAGGGCTTAGCCGTCACCCTTGGATAGGCCCAAGTGCAGTGGGATCGGGTCAGCCAATTTCTCTCAGAACAGGAGGACTGGGAAGCGCACCAGGTTAACGTTAGTGGACTTCGTTGCCACCATTAGGTATCTACCAAATCAAATCTACGACAACTTCAGTATATGATGAACTTAATGAATTAAGTGTACAAACAGATCAACAGAAACAAAAACTTGTTTTATAAATTGTATATGTCTTAATCCGATAAAAATTAATGTGTAAGTATACTATTTTAATGTGTGATATAAAATTTTAACACACTCAACGTTTTATTATAATTTTTCATTTTATTTTATTATAAATTTTATTATAACTCAGACGGAATTATACTTATCCTAACTAACACTATTTATGCAATGGCAAATCTGCCCCCGGCACGAACAGGTTTGGCCGCAAAAGGATTTACTTACATTTTCCGCGAAATCTATGTCAAGATCAAGGAGTTCAAACATGTTTGTAGTTTGTAACATTACCTGACATGCGTCACTGACCTATTAATACCAAAATAGTAATAACGAAAGGTAATAAATAATTTGTAATAAGAAATTTTGAAATATCACTTCCTAGAAAACCAGTTTGTTAGAATCTATCTGGTGTGTCAAGTCTGTTCTCGTACGTACGACTTGAATAATTAATTTTTGCTTACTTCTATTAGCATTATATATGCGCTTGATATAATGACGATAATGAAATCTAATCAATCAATTTACTGACACGGCATAACTACCACATTTACGAGTGATTTATTACTTTCAGCGAATAATAATCCATGGCAATTAAACATATTGAAATGGCATAGTCAATCATTGAGTGATTGACCACTACTGAGCTGGCAGTCGTTAGTTTTTTCAGTTACATATTTGAGATAAATTATATCAACCTTAGTAGTTTTTAAGTTTAACTTTGTATTATAAATATAAGTGAAATGGTCATATCCACTTAAATTGCCATTTATCTTAGCGGAGTGTACCTAATGGACAAAACGCTGATATTTCCTCGATTTATCACATGACATTAGATCTCACTAGTATCTTGCTCTTGACCCTTTGGAAAATTCCACGGGAAAATATATATTTCCCGTGAAGAAAAACATCCTAGATTTTGACCCATATTATATAATTATATTAATCTCCCGAGTGATTTCAGTATTAGACGTACAATAAAACAAGAGACAAAATTTTTAAATATAATCGATGTACAGGTTCAGCCCTTTCACAGTTTTCCCCTGTATACATTTCCATTTCGATAAATTACGATGAATTTCACTTTTCTTTGATGTTATGGTTCCCAACATGACATACAGACACATCTTCATCAAATTCATCCAATTTTTAAAAAAATATATAAAAAAACGGAAATGCACAGTAATGACATTCAATATAATTCTTGGCAATTAGAGATACACCCAGAGAAGACCTAATTGTTCACCAGAAACCCCTCTCAGCTTTGCTTATATCAGTTATTATCAGTATATTATCAATGCAGCATTATAACTATCGACTTTGAAAGTACAGTACAATAAAATAGTATTCACTTGCCACTCATAACCTGAAATCAAAATAACAGTTCATAAGACCCCGTCATACATTAGTTTAAAACATTATTTTACCTATAAATATAATATAAATGTATAGATAAGGGTTAATGCTAAAACTCAACCTACATTAGGAGAACAGATAGACTTCGAAAGCAATATGCATGAACATACTATACATATATGGATAATAATTATTGAATAAGATATTTTAATAATGTTACTTACTAACTTAAAATATTTTATATAAAACAAACCTTTGCGTTCAAGTCTTGATTGTTTACGAGATGTTATCCTTACCACCCACAATACTATTATTTATTATGTACCATCATTAATTGTTTTTGTGACATGACGCACTAACTGGACCCACAAAAAGTTAACCTTGCTAGGTCAACAGTTACGTCATCGCTCCAAGCCACGATACAAGTACTGCGCTTAGCTTTTAGTCCCGGCTTTGCTGTATAATCCTTTTAGTCTAGAAAATGTTGCGTTGTTTAAGGAAGCGTCTAATACTGCCTCTTAAAAAGTCACTGGTGGCTTTCCTATGAGACTGAGTACCCGTCGAGCGTGGAACTGGCGGATGTTATTTAGGAAATGCAGCTAAGTACCGCTTAATGTAAGTTCTTTACGGTTCTTTACTAAAGACGAACAATTAATTTTTTTTTTTATTATAATTGTCCATCTTAGTACGTGGTGAAGAAGCATCTATACTAAATTGTATCATATATTCACTAGGTACCGTTGACATAAGTTATTTCACATGTAAATTTAAGCAGAAAAATGGCATATATACTCGTATAAATGATTTTGTACAAAACAACTTACTAATTTAACAAAACATACGCTCTTATATATATTTTTTCAAATGATATAAATATTTGTATACAATCTTTACCATTAATTTTTAATATTACATACGAATATGCTTATAATTTACGAAAATAAATTAGATACTCATAAAGTTATAATCCCCTAAAAACTTTCGATTACAAAAAAAATCTATTTAAAGTCAGCATGTAGTACCGCATACAAATTTTGACCAAGGGCGTCCGGAAATTTTACTACCAACCTCATCTAACTTTTGGATACGTAAGCCCCTGAAATACCAACGAATTAGGATAACACTCTCGGGTTTTATTTAACTTCGCTAATACAAAAATAAGTTCGTTTGGAAGCAAAGTTGGAGAACGGTTCGAACTTTAGAATACAAAATAATGCACTCCGAACAGTCGATACTGTAAGTTCGAGACTTAATCTTAGTTGAGATTACTTGAGTCTTGTATTCTGTCCGATCTGTAGGTCCGTTCCATTACTTAGCGAGTTTGGCTCGCTACTGTGCAATTTTATTTAAACTGCAAAGTCCGGGATGAGCTGAAAGATCGGACTATAATTTTGAAACAAGAATGGTTCATTCAAATTTAATACTATGAAAATATATACCTCACGTTGCTTACCTCATGTAACGTTTAACATTACAGCAATTTGTGTTCTTAACTATTCTCAAAGTGCTGAATATATAAATGCGGTTAAATAGTATTTAGTACTTCCATCTAGCCAGAGTCTTGTACTAAAGCTTCTCGTATGTTTATCCTGAAACTATTTGCACTTTCAAATTGGTTTCTAGCTCATATTAGCACGAATATCTGGAGATAGCAGCGATATAATTTTAACTAGAAGCGACAGACTACAAAGAACTGTTGATTAATATATATCTATATATAGCCTTTATTGGGGAATTATATTTAATTTCACAAACATAAAAGCATATTAACAAATCCGAGTTCATCAAACATGAAGTCGGTCTAAAGCTTGGACTCCAAGCCAACCCCTTTTACGTTGCATAGTGTACCTAGGATTGCCATCCGGAAACCCAGTTGGCACTCCGGCGGCTCCAGTATCACATTGTTTAAGCTTATCTGGTACCAATATACCTAGTATTGGCAAAACCATAGCCCTGTTGCATGAGTTGCACTTAAATACGTGGTTTGTGATAGCTGTAACACCAATAAAACTTTTAATAATATTGTGATCTCCGTAGATTAAGTAAGAATGATTATGTTAGATTTAATATACATAGTTAAATACTAAAATTGATCTATCACTGAAATCTAGGAAGAATTAACCTGGCTACATACAAGTTTAACAAGTTGTCTACACTGTACTAGATTTGCTCATTGTCTTATTTTAATATCGGAAATATAAACTAACTTACCTATATATATGGTCTTAAGTTCTGTTACAAAAGAGAATGCATTAATTTTTTTATGAAGAAATGTAATATTAACAAAAATTATAATGTACTTTATTTAAGTCTCGGCAATAAATAAAAATTAGCTACCAAAACGGCCATCATCGATGTAGGCCTTTTATCTGTCTGACTAGAAATTTATGGATTTACGCACTATTTTGATAGAAACTAACCACTACTCGCATTAGAAATTTATTAAGTGACATGTCGGCGTGAAATTTACAGAAATGCCATGTTTTCTAAAACTGGCCACAATTTGTAGTCCAACGGGTTAAGATCTAGGGTAGACGAATCCAATCTTCAGCTCTTTTAAAGTCCAGAACGTTGGCTTCGAGCCAAGCTTATGTAAGCCTTGTGATCAGGTGCAGAGACTTGTAACGAAACAAAAAGTCCACGATGTATTTTTAAAAGTGTATTGCTGAGAGATTTCCCAACACTATGTACGGTGGTCTCTAGATAAACTTTAGCTGAAGTCTTCACGTCTTATTCACAAAAATGAAGGTTTGTGACCCCATGATAAGACACACTACACCAAACAAGAACTAACTCAGAATGATGCCTTCGTTGCACCTCTACAACCACTTGCGAAACCTTTTTTGCAAGTAAGAGTATATTTTTTATCATTTTTCAAATAATTTTATTATTAAAGAGGATTTTTCTATTTCTTACACTTGCGTATCTAACAACAAGTGTTTTGATCGATTTTCTTTCTTCAACTGTAGATTGATTTGCTTGAGTTGATTTAAAACATGGCCTGTATATTGACGATAGACACTGAGCCTTATTCGGACAGAATCCTAGTGAACATATTCATTTAGCACGAATTTTTTTTCCTTACAATGTTTCAGCGAATCCTGACTTTAATAGCATTAACAGCCTTTAGGCTCTTTTGTAGTTCCTTTGACAGAGGAAATGTTGGGACATATATCTGTCGAGAGTCAGATAAACGAACATATGGCTTATACCAAGCTCTGTACCCACTTTGTGTATTCTGTACCCACTACAATCCTGTTTTCAATAACACCCCTTTCCATATTGCAATTTAATACTAACATCAATAACAATATATATGAGATAACTATAGCGGGAAATGATCCAAGTTTGTCACATAATAAATGCGTTCCAGATTTGAAATAAAAAAAAACGGAAATTTTAAAGTTCTAACAACATTTATGATCACACTTACTCGATCATTTCATGAGCAATAAATTTTGAAATGAAAGGGAAATTGATAAATTTGATAAATCCTGCCTATATTTATGGAAACCTTAATAACGGTAACGGTATCATGCTGGTTGACTGAAAATTATGGTAGATATTGATGGGTGATCGTTTCTTAAATTGATATCCAGTTTTACAGTCTACAATTTTTAACAGGCAACATTATAACATCTTATATTCACGGTTAATAAAACCCGTCACGATATTTAACCACAGGAATCTCTTTATGTTACCACTGGAACCCTACGAGGTTTTTATTGTTGAAAAATTCATGAACTGCACCCGTGAATACAAACGCCGAGTGCATCGTTGAACGTAAATGTCTTGTTCCACCGCTACCTAGTATCAACAAGCGTCTTAACAGGGATAATCGTAATAATTTAATAAATTTATTGCGTGTTAATTTATTTCTTTTATATTATTCAGTTTTGTTATTTTTTTACTTTATTTTATAATAAAATAATTATTTTTTGCTACCAAATGAGTACTGTAGTAATACTACAATGCGATGTAATTTTTTAAATTAAAATTTACATATTTGTATTATAATTTTACTTTGTCTTAATGCGCATACATAATATAAGGGCATTATATCTGGACTGATTTAATTAAAAACTGGTACTTATTATACCGATAGGCTACCTGTAAAATCTTTCAACGACCTGCGAAATAAATACTCTCAAAAATTAAAAAATCGAAGGAAGAACACCATCGCGTATGTCAGAACGGATTTCGGAAATATGTGAACTAATAAGAGATCGTTTCGGTAGACCGGTTTATAATATTTTACGTATATGTGTGTATGAATGTATGTAAGTATCTAAGTACTTTACACATTTTTTAATTTAATATGATTTTGTAAATATTAATTTTGTCATTCTTTGTACACATACCTCGTATTTCACTCCCTCACACTGGGTTAGCTGGTAGAGACCAATAAGCATTCATTTTTTCCCTTTGTATCCCTTGGTGAATGGTGAATGCAGTGAAGTAAAAATCGATAAATAAACGATTTAAAAAAATAAGTTTTAATTAAAAACGAAACTTACTGCTTGCCTTTTAACACCTCCTTAGAAACAAATAATAATTTATTGAAAGCGAAGAACTTTTTATTCGTATATCGTTCATACCTTATGATAAGAAACGTGAACAAAGGAATGAATTTTTTGGATCATTAAATATTAAAAGTGTGGGCTTCTTGGCGATGACTTAACCGCATCATGAAAGCACGCGAGAAGCAATTACGTATGCATAGCTACTAATAGCCATCAGAGTTAGCGGAAATATGACTAGTTCCTGGTTGGTAAAACTGTTTCGTAATAAATATACTGTACCTACATGTATTGTTACTTATGTACCATACTTACCTACGAGTAAGTATTATAGTTAGCACTTAATGTTCTTTCTTAGGATAGTACGCAATTTAATTGGTTAACCTACCCTGGAGCATAGGTACCCTTTGAATTATCTGTGAGGGAAATTCATTTACCTCTTAAATAATTTGATTGTTCTTAGTCTTAATGTAACATTTGTTAAGTATATGCCACTAGAACGGAAAATGATATTTCATGTTAACGGATGACAGCCGAGCGGACGCGCTGATGGTCACCGCCAGCTACGAACTAATTCTTGTATCATGACTTGATAGTTTAACTAGAAGACGTAGGTAAACTTAGTTAAACTTAGGTATTTTTACAATCGAACCTTAGAATGTAGTATGTAGCCTTAGTTAGAATTGTGAAATGTGTAAAAACTGAAACGAAAATGATTATTTTATTGTATATAAGATCTAATATCAATCATAAATTACACCAAGCACGAGCAAAGGCACGAGAGAGGTCTGTTTTATTCACTGGAAAATTCCTTAGTAATTCTCGATGTTTGAACGAATATCAGTTAGAACGGCGAGTAAAGAATGCGGGATAGAACGTGCATTAAAATCTTTCGTGCAATTATAATCCATGGCAGGTGGGCATAAAGATGAAAATACCTTGAGGAAATGTTGTGAAATTATTGCTTAGTACGTCGCCCACCGATGACGCGAGAGTCTTATGTGCGAAATATTTTATAGTGAGATTATAGATATGGCAAGCTAATAGTCCACAGAAACAATGTGTCTGATACACTATTCGAATAATAATACTTTTAATAAATGCTTTTACACTCACACCAAGAAATGAGCTATTCAATGTTGCAGTTGTGTGTTCACGCTACACACAATTGTAACATCACGAGGATCCAAAACCCTAGAACATTTGTCAGAGTTACTACTAACTATGTGAGAGGTCTTTATCTATCGATTATTTCTATGGCTATTGTACATTAATTACACTAAAGAAATAAATTACATAAAGGAAGTAAATGTGTCTCAAAAAGGTCAGTGCGAATGGTCTCAATGCTATTTAGTAAACTATCTAATAAATCAAACTATGCAAAAGTGATTGTATCTTTATTCAACCTAAAATGTAAAAGAAAAGATGTATGATTTGATACGATTCAAATGAAACTATTACAAAATAAATATCATTCGTACACACAAAAGACCTGATATTTTTCTTTTGTTATTACAATTTATTCCGATTTTTTTTTAAGTTTAACCCACTGTTAATACTTGAACAATTAAATGTTCTTCCACTTCCAGAAAAGGTTTGGTGTTTCCCTTACTTGTTCAGTAGTCATGACGAATATACTCTATTTGGTAACCATTTAAATTGCATTCGATTCTTATAAAGACTAAAAAACTGGTTTTTAGACATCACAAAAACTAATTCTTTTATAATTGACGTAACAAAATCAAAGTTTTTAGTACCGTTATTAATATTCAAATCACGATGACTGATCAAAGTGCTCGATCTGCTACGCCACTGTTTACTCATAAATAAAACAACCATTGACTTTTTTGTATACTATTTTTTGTAGTAGACTCCCGTGTACGCTAGCGCTAAGATGGAACAAGTGGTTCGTGCAATTTTCTCGTAAAAACCGAACAGCCGTAAATTATGATTGCGTAGAGTACGGCCAGTTCCGGCGACACAACTTTCCAGTGAAAGCGACAAGCGCTTCTGTTTTGTTTCACCAAATCTTACTCCACTCCACTCCCGACATTACGTTATTACACGCGACACACGATCTTCAGTTGATCTTCTGTGAACAATACTGTTTAAGTAATTTTCATTAACAATTGACAATTAAATCCAAAAATTTTATATAAAAAACTTTCTTAAAATTCAACATAACTCAACACGCGCAATCTCCTTATAAATGAAACATTTTATGGTTATATAAGATTTTTTTTATATAAATAGCCGACAAACGAGCAGACGAGCCACCTCGTGGTGGTCACCGTCGTCCATGGACACCAGTAACACCAAAGGTATCACTGATGCGATGACGGCCAAGATGAGAAACAAAGAAAGAAAGGAAGCACTGACACCCAAACGATAGTTTTGAAGGACGAAATATTTTAAAGAAATCTACATTTAGATGGTTAAGGCCTTGAAGACGCGTTACGCTAGCTCATGAAATATATAGCCACGAAAAAGTTGTATTGCTCTATGTATATATTATTTAAAAATCAGCGAATATAGAGTATATCTGACGAACTAAATGTACTCGTAATTAAATAATCTCCGAAAATGTAGAAACTAAATAACTTCACCATTAAAACGAACGCTTACTTTATAGAAACACATTTGTTGAAATGACAGATGACAGATTACAAATCACAGATACTTAACCTAGAATGTAAACCGGAAATCATTACAAAGACATTATGCAGTTGAAAAGAATAGCGACAAAGTATTTATGCCTTGATTATGAATGATACATTAGTAAAATCAATTTGCAAGTGAACCTTGACATTTTCCGCTGTGTGACTGCAATTGCACATAACTTATGTCGCATATAAAGGATTGCAATAAAAACAGTCAATTCTAACACAGTTCTGTCATTAGACATCCTTGTTTTTATAAATTACGTAGAATATCAAGTATATCAACTTTCAACATTGAGAGATAATTGTAGAACTGCCTCGTATTTAGATGGGAAGTAGTACCTTAAGGAAATAACTAGAAGTACATCTATCAAGTATGTACCTACCTACAATCCGTCCATAAATGTTATTATTAACCCATAAAATAGAATTTATTGAATTAATATTTGTATGTTAAAGTCCCATGTATAATAATAAATTACGTTTTCAACTACATTATCAAACAGCAATTTAAAAGAAAAGATCTTTTTTTACTTTTTTTTATAATCGTTTGAATTTTGTCATTTATTTATCACCACAAATCATTGCATTAAAAACTAAGTCTAGATTGAAATTATAGGTATCGGTTGAAATTTATTTTTTTTTGTTTATTTTTATTTATAACCAATAAATAAATTAATGTTTAGGAATATTTGCTAATTTGATCAAACTTAAAATTTTATATGCAATAAATATCTTTAGTTTTCAATCTTTGAATCGTATCAGTTACAAAACAGTGGTAGACTAGTGGTTTGAAGGCATGTCTATCGCACGGGAGATGCAAATACGAATCCTGCACGCACCTCTAATTTTTCAAATTATGAGTGTATTGCAAAGGAAACCATTATGAATGGTCTGAATCCTTTCTTCGTGAGAGGAGCACTGAATTGTAGCAATTGCAATATCAGTGGGACAATTATGGGTTGTAATGATGATGATGAAGATTGATTCTGATATCATATTGATCTTCACCCATAATATGATTGATCATATTCCATCTTAGCATCACAATATTTTTACGCCTTGTGTGAAACTATAAAAAATAGAATTAATTAAGCTTACAATTCACCATGTCGGTTTAATAAAAACAGACAGAAGCTATGATGACTCTTTCAGAACTATTAAGCAAATATGTACTCAAAATAATTTTTAATACTTACGAGTACATTCATCTATCATATAAATATCATCACCTATAAAAGTTCGAAACTGAAACTCTCACTTCGAAGAAGTCACTACCAACTAGGCAATAAATCTGGCTATAGAGTAAACACTTCACTTACTGAATCCAAATCCTTACGTCTATATAGAGTAACCGCAGTTGGAACTTTATGCCATATTTTATCACATATTTGAATTTTTTTAATTTACCTTTTAAACTTTTCTCGTGAATCATTCTATATTGTGACAAAAACAACATGACAATATGTTGACGAAATTTTTAAGATTATCGCACGCAGCAGACAAAGAAAAACTTTGTTTTATACTATGCAGTGATTCTTGCTTCTACCGAGTCAAATCACATCTATTTATCTTTCACTACCTAAGCTTAATCTCTAATAGTGTAATAGTCAATACAAACTAATAGACTAATTCAGTTCTGTAAGCGTATCTAATTGTAATGAAACGAGTCCACAATTCAATGGCACTGTTGCATGCACTTGCCAAAGAGCCGGTCCGTAATTGCAATGCATTTGGGCCACGCCGGACTGGACATCGTCGGCCAAACGACTCACAATCTCAGATTCTACAAGCCAACTTCTTACTAGACACACGAGCGTTTATTAAATAGCCTTTATACTCGCACAGATATATTGACACGGGAAGAGTTACAAATGTATTCTTAAAATGATAACAGGATTTGAGCTGTACATTAAATAGAACTTAATTTTAAGGATTTATATTGTAACAATTTTATTTTAAAGACTAAAACATTATATTTAGTTTAATAGACCAAATATTATATGTACGTGCTTAAATAATTCAGAAATGCCCCAAACGACAAAAAAGAAGATTGAAGGGCGTCGTGGGACTTAATCAGGCGAGTTTAAAGTGCACTCTTCGTTCGCTCTTAGTTGAATGTTTCCTCGTAGCCGACTTGATTAAAACCGGGAGCGACGCGGTAAACAGGCTACTTATTTGAACAAACCGACCCTTAAGACTCCCAGCCGTTCATATGAGCTCTTTCCGACTGCATTTCTAGTTAATTGCATATTAGCCCGAGGATTATACGAGCAGCTTTTACTTTTTATACTCGTGTTATCCACTTTACGTTTTCAGCTCTAATTATTTCTTAAGCGCCATTAGGTTCTTATACGGTGTTTTTATTTTCAGTAGCATAAAAGTTACACTTATGACTACAACACTTTATAAGGACAACATCACGTTGACACGTCATTCCCTCTCATAATGTTCTATCGCTGACCTCAGGCCTCATTCCAAAAGAGAGTAGTTATGTTAAACTACGTTGGCCAAGAAGGTACAAGTAGACATTACTGTATATCAAGAACATTATGGTGAAAGTTATGCAGGATTTCTTAAATTAGTTTATTTTTTCGACACAAATGTTAATTAATTTTAAATACGCACTTAACTTTGAAAAATATTTATGACCAAAATGCAAATCTCGTTCTCCCGAGCAAGAGATGAATTTAATTCAAACCACTAAGCCATCTGTGCGCTCACACATGAAACACATTTAACTGAAAGATAAGTAAGCATTCTTATCTCCTCAAAACTAGAATTGCACTAAACATAAAGTCAAGAAAAAGCATCAAAATCTTCTGACAGATCTCAGACACGACAGGTTAAAGATAACCTCATTTAAATGTTACATTTAAAATTGTTTGTGTAACAAGAAACGGATACAAAGTACTTACCGTGTCTGTTATATGACTGATTAAATTGCAATGTTCATAGGACAAGATTACCAATCGATTCTCAACAGGGTACCTGTTTGAAGTCATGGGTCAGCTATAATTTGACTGCATAGTAACATAATAATATATTGAAACTTTGATAGACCAAAATACTATTTATTTATTATTGCGACAGTATCAATATGATTCACTTAAAGTCTGTGGTTACCTCCTCTGTACTTAGTCCATCCTGTTGAAGAATTGACAAGGTTTTTGCACTAGATCGTATTGGATTTCTATCATTGGTTTTCACACCACCTGTTTCTGACGGATTAAATATTCGGGATGTTTTCGTCCTCTTCCTGGTCGGTGGGGTTGAAACCCGGGTGGTTTCAGTTGGTTGGTCCAATGAAGTGGTCGCAGCGCGCGTAGACCCTTGTTTGAATGCTGCCTTCTTCACGCCGCACCAAGCAATCGAGGTTCCGTCGATCCCGCTTATTGGAGACACAACGAAAATCGATCAGCGGAAAAGCAGTGACTTCGGGTAGCACGGTCTGTTCCGGCACAATCTACAGATGGTAGGTATACATTTAATCTCATTGGAACGCAACAAATTATTAAACAAGTCTGACGTAGTTAGAAGTTGAGTGAACGCTATTGGCAAATATTACTTGATTATATTTATGTTTTCAAAGATAAGTATAATTTTATACTTTTAAATAGAAATTATTAAGCATGTCGAAGAACTTTGAACTTCATAACTTCCGTCACATGAGTTGGCCATTAATCTTTTCACCAATCCACGCCGGAGCAGCATCGTTGTATACTCTTCAAAGCAAAGTTCCTTGATAGAAAGTAAAGTCTGCATTATAGTTCTATTCTAATGGGTTGAAGCTTTATTATAAATAAAATACATCAAAATAATTAACAACTTGTTAAAAATAATATAAAACAACATAAAAGTAACATAACTTGATATTTTAGTTAATTATTTTATTTAATTATTTTAGTTAATTATTTTAGTAAATATTGAACTAATATATTTATCGTGACATATATAGCACATAACGTAATATCTTCCATCACAGAGCGCTGTTATAACCAGATATCCGTACATGCTAATTGTAATAAAACTTATCTAACGCAATTATATGCGAATGCGGAAAGGCGAGAAGGAGAAAAAGCCGAGTGAAGCGTGACCGATGTTTTAGTGTTAGGTGCAATTCACACAGAAGAGCCGTCTCATACGAGAATAAAGTGTAGGCTTATCTTTTTATCTTAATACTCGGTAAATGGACGACCGTAACAGCTCAGGCATCACTGATACATTGCCAATTAAGACTTGAGGGAAATATCTTAATGTAAATTAAAAACTTACGTCAAAAGCATTCTTATGAAAAATGGTCATTACAATGTAGATGATTACTTTAAAGATAAGACTGCTTGTCCATTAGTTTAATATGTAGCCATAAATAGTAGTAAGTACTTTCTGGAACTGTGAGTAGGAAAAAATTCCTTGGGAGTTTGTTGTCGCTTCTTCTTCCGGGATCACTCATGTTCACGTAATCTACTCTAACTTAAGCTGTAATGTATGTAATGTTTTTTCAATATTTCTAAGGCTTATTGCTACAAAAACATTCAATAATTCACGTAAATCATACAAATCACTAAATCACGCATTACTTACGTTTGTTATGACGCGGCCCTAATGTCCACGCTTCATGAGATAAATATCCACGCATTCAGTACTTTCTTTCATCGTTTCTCTCACCATCTCACCTGAAAGTTATTCAATTCAATGGCTGCTTGACAAAAAATTATGTAGAAAGCGTGTATAATCATAATTGGAAACACATAAGTTAAAAAGATTGCTTTACTTATTTCACTTTTATTTAAATCCTAATGTATTTGTACATAGCGAAAACAAATGACTATTTTTTTTAATGTCAACAGCTGACAAACAATTAGCTGGGGTGTTTGATGATAAATGGTCATGCGAGCCATACCCTTCTACAATACCAAAACAATACGAGAGAGAGAAACGTTCTTACAATCATATCTAGTTAGCGTTCAATAACATTAATATTATATGACTCCCTCACTAGGATATTCTTTGTCGCTCACAACTATCCAATGCGACCCGTCACATCATACATAAGTATGCAATGATTAAGAAATGTTTTTCTATCATATGAATTCCTCAGCAATGACAGCTGTTGACATGAGCAAAACATAGTTCCTTTTAGTGTCAATAAGTCGTTTATTTCTCGATGCGTTATTCGTTTTCCTTGACCTAAATATTTATAAGCATCTTTAAACAGTTTACAGGCAAGATTATCGCTCATAGTTTTAATGATGAGTGCACCTATTACAAGTAACTGTTGCATTAAACGCTCAATAGCAATATTTGAAGTGAACCAATAGTTTTCCTCGCCGTTATACAATAATTATTGCGGCGACGATTACTTCAAAATCTGATGCAAAACACGGCAATGACACTTGCATAATGCTAAACCTTATATAGTGAGACTAATCGATTTTGTCGATCTATCTCACGGAAGAGCGCGCAACGCATAAGTGACAGTTTTGCTACAATTAGAACGTGAACGTCCTTAGTATTATCAGATTAAACAATGACCGCCATACGCATAGTTGTGTCATTTATATACGTCGGACCGAAATCATCTGAAATGTTGCCAGATAAAACGATGTGGAAAACATTGTCAACCGCGGAAACGCTTTTTTACTGGATTTTGGATACTGTAACCGAAACACGCAAAATAGTTTCACGGTTGATCCTAGAAGAAGCGTAGTAGCTAAACTTTTATATCTATATATTTTTATACCAGTTAAAATAAATTTTTAATCTCAGCCCATAATAGCTGGTAAAATAAACTACTAAAGTACATGTTAATCGATTTGAAAGTAATATAGTATAAGTACCTGTATTTGTCAGCAGTTCATATGACATGCATTACATCATCAAAGCCCCATAACTGTCCCAGTATCGGGCACGGGTCTCCTCTGACTTCATAAAGCATAAAGGCTACTCCATCATACACACCAAGTGCAAATTGACTGACTAAACACGCTTTTTAGAAGATAATCGAGAACTGTTAGGAATGCAAGTTTTCTCACGATATTTTCCATAGCTAATGATAATTAATTCATACGGTTGCACATAATTTTGAAGAATTTCAGATGCATGTAGAACTCGAACTTGGGCCTTCGAGTCGTCGACCGACATTCAAACCAGTAAGTGATCTCCTATATCTAAAATATATATTTACGTTTATCACTTTTTACTGCACTAGTAATTCTTAACGATCTATATCTCTTGTATAAAAGATTTCAACGCAGGAAATGCCTACGCGCAGTCTGCGTAGCAAAGCATAGTGGTGTACCGAATTTTATGCGTAGTATGATTTAAGTATAAATGGGCTAAAATCATCATAATTTCGTTAGAGATATCTACACTTGCTGTTTCTGTTAAGAGTGATACGCAAATTAGCGTTTGAGTAAATTTATAGCTTCTGTGATGGATAATATTTTCAACTGACTAACTTTCATATGACTGCCTGAGCGAGGGGTCCCAGGTTCGATTCCCGGCCGGGGCAGACATTTATGTAACAGATAAATGACTGTTCTCTGGTCATGGGTGTTTGTTGTCATGTTTGTGTATGTCCATGCCACCCGCAACACAGGGAATCCCAATGCGGGGGTGTGAGTGTGTAAACGTTTATGTTTTTTTATGTAACTGCCAGTGGATCCAAAAGAGATCAAATAAAACCAGATGGAATTTGAATGTTACTAAAAAATTATAAGTCACATATCCATCTTTAGTAACAGCATATATGTTACCATTTTAGGATTATAGTCAAAGAATAGCTAATAATCCAAAAATGGTAAACTGGACTTGTAATGGTAAACTGATTTTAAAAAAGGTGAAAGGTTATTTTTTTCTAAAGCCTTTTATGGATATCCATAGGTTATTTCCTTGGCACCGTAATAAGTAACTTATTCCTTAAACTGTATTTAACACAACATTTTCAAGGTATTTTCGTCAAGTTCGTAAATGATCATAATTTACAGACAGACTACTCGCACCACCAATACCAATCAACAAATAAATTACAAATAATTGAACGTGTAATAGCTTACTAAATAATAAAATTATTATCGAGGAGGAATCTCAACAATCATACATCGTCACAATTAAATTATAAACAGATTGAAAACATTGTTATTTTATGTACAACGTTGATGGTAAGACTCGTGTCATATCTCAATTCTGAATTACAGTTATAGGTCCAATATGAATATAAAAATAAAGTTGCTTTTTATTAAGGACACAGCTCAAAAATTGATTGTATCGACTCCATTGTGAGATACAATATGGTCAACTGATGTGAAGCATATTTTATATGATATCTCTCCGAGTTTACATCGATCCAATGGCAACAAGTGTGACTGCTTTCTTCTTTCTTCCGCAAATCACAGATTTCCATCTAAGGAGTGGTCTCCTGTTATAGAATGAAAGGTGGATACAAAAAATTTGGTTTTCTTATGATAACACTGTACAATTATTTTTATTATACTACAATGTACAAATTTATTATACTTAAATGTTGATAAATGGTTCATACATCTAGATACAATTTGTGGCAAGCGGAATAAGCAACATGACACACACATATATGTATATATATATATATATATGTGTGTGTGTGTGTGTGTGTGTGTGCGCTAAGAGCTTCATATTAGTAAAACGTTGAAATCACAATTAAGCTTGTTATTTCAGATGTCAAAATACTGTAGCCCTTTTTAAATAGATTTTAAGTCCATTGATATTCCCCAGTATTTAAATATAGAAATGCTTGAAACAAGTAATCGAATGCCAGAATTCGTAAGACTTGTCCACATTTTTTCTGTTAACCAAAAAAATAAAAATTCTACTTGACCTTTAAAGTATACATTTCAAAATATTTTCTCTTTCAAAATCTCAACCCTTACAAATATCAGAAACTCGATCTCATTCGATTAAATCTTTTACGACACATTTTTGCGTTTATTTGACTTTCATTTCTACATTTTATCATCCTGTGACATATGATAGATGAAACATGAATAACTAAAGCGAATCAAATCAATAAAAATCGTGGCAAGTTTATTAGACAGAGTTCCATTTGCTTAACTTTATATGTTTATCACACTATGAATTATATATAGATATATATAAGCTTATAATTAGACAAACAATGGAATAGATCACATGATAATATTTATTCACTGCTGCTGGTACATCTATAATAAATACCTCTGACTCCACCGAGGCGTTATCGAAGTTATACCGATATATATCGAAGTTATAAGTTACCGTTATATTCGCTCTCAAATAATGAACCCAAAGCAACGTAGAAAAGACTTGGTTAAATTTTTCTAAAAATTATATTTATTACATTACAGTTACTAAAAATATTCAAATATTCTATAACAAAATGGTTTTTTTTTTTGTTTATCGTAACATTTTTTCCGCCAGCTACTAAAATAATCTCTCCACGTATTTTTGTTATAAACATAGATATTTTATACACATAAATAGAGTGTTACGGAACTATTGCATGATGTGCAACCTGCATATTTCACTTGCGCATGTGAAAGCACACGTATGATTCAACTGTTACAACTCACACGCTAGGGATATGTGACCCGTTCCTCATCCAGTCGGTTACATAAATAAATAGTAGTCGTAATGCATGGACAAAGTTACGCTATTTGCAGCTGTTGCTTGTATTTCATGTTTATTTTACAGATACACAGTGTGTGTAGGTCTTTTTTCGTGTTTCGGGTTTAGTTGCGTTAACTTTAATAAAACTGAGAAATGGCTTGTGTATTTTATGTGAGACTAAAAATACAATAAATACATACATCCTCACACCTGTTACGTAAAGTTGTCGTCGTATCGCAAAGGTGTTGGTAGCAGCTAATACAAATATTTTCTTTGTTTATATTCAGAAAGAAAGAAAGAAAGAAAGAAAACATTTATTCCGTCATAAGGACTTAAACTAATTAATACATTTACAGTACAGTAATAAATACGTGTATGACGAAAAAGGACACCCCTCAGCCTATGCGATGGAATGGTCAAGAACCACTGCTGCTGGTTTTCAGTGCAGTCCTTTTATTTTCGCGCAGTTCGATTAGTTGTGCCAACGCCAATGGTTGCCGTGACTTTTGACAGGTATGTATATTATATATAACTTTAACAAATAGTTTACATAAATGTTAACAATATATAACCTTGAATAATACATAGAATTAATATTTATAATGATATTTGTATTACTAATTACGTGTGTTAAATTCATAATACGAACAATGACAGTGGGTTAACGGGGTAAGGGTAAGATTAAAAACATATATTTCTATTAACATATAACTTGTATTTCTTTAACTCCTATGTATTACCGACGTACCGACGTACCGTAACCGACCGTACCGACGTTGATATTTTGGTGGTTTATTTATGTTATTATACATTAAATTATTTTAATTTTGAGTGCTATAAACCTAAATACAATAAATGTATGACATTCATACCTTGCGCCAGTATTCCCGGCCACGTGCATGACATGAACATCCACTATTGTAAGAGATTATAGGCTAACATATTGAAACAAAATTGGATATAAAATAAATTTCCTGACATTTGAGGTAATTCCCTAAAAATATAAATTTGATAACAAAAACGTGAACTCAGTGTTACTCAATCAATAACTTGTACGACTGGGATGGATCTACGTCAAAGAAGTCATATCACATCACTCATAAATCATCTGAACCATAAATAACCACTACTGATATCAATTTTACAATTTTTTATTACATAAACCTTATGAATATACAGAAAAAAATTATCGTTAATCTTATGAGCATTTAAGTTGCTGTTACCATAAAAATATACTGCAGTAATTTTATTACTTTATTCATTTCAATGGTTTAAATAAGAAAGGAGTGGTCCAAGTAGGAGCTTTCAGATATCAAGAGGCATATTAATTACTAAAGATACGACCCTAATGGAGAGTCATTTGGAATTTATTTTAGAGAACGAATAGAACAGCGACAACTCACGTATAACTACACCCCTTTTTATATATACCGATAACTATTACAGTTCTGTTAGTAATCTTTTAACTTATCAACAAGGTGAACGTTAAAGATCATATTCATACAATTAGTTTTGACAAGAGGTTACAAGGAAGTTATTAACAAAATCCGCATTAAAATGTTTATTTTTTTATGCAAAACATTAACATCGTGAACAGGAACGTATAATAACGTCTGTTAGGCCAAGGGGTAAAATTATTTTTGTTTCAATATTCAACAAACAAGTCTTTTGAGTCATCCTCATCCATTTGATGATTTTTATTTATGTTTTTGTAACAAAATAAACACTTCTCGTAGTCTTAGTACGTGTAAACGCAAATATCAAGATCGCAATAATGTAATACAATCTTGCATATTTAAAATGACCCCGATTCTAAATCCAACTAGTTCAAAGTTTTCCTGGTGTATAAAAAAATTGCTTTAACTGCAATCACATCGCATAAATCTGAACAACATACGCACGATTATATTTCGTGGAAATTCTCAACGAGTTTTGTACGACTAACGACGACAACGAGAATTTCTCACGGAAAGATAAAAACTTCTAAAACAAACAATGGTCAAAAAGTATATTTATCATAATAAAACACACATGAATTAAATTCTTATGCATATTATAATATTTTGAGTCAAAATTTAGTTGACGATTTCTTCACATTCAAGTTTATTTAACTGCTAGCAAATGTGATAAAAACTTTGTCCACATAAACAACGGTCACTTTGGCCGTTAACTGATAAGAAATTCTACGATGCAGAAATCAAGCTGCAATTCCAATTCTTTCAAAGCAATTCCGTATGTGACCTACCATACTATTTATGTCCATTCATAGTTCTTTTTAAAGTGAAGACCACATCAAAATTGGTTCAGAATTACTGGCATAATACTTTAACATAGTGACAAATGCTCAAGATTTTTGAAAATACTATTTGATTTAAGAAACAACCGTATATCACAGCCCGAGTTCAATTTTGTAATCTACAAACATAACTCTTTTCTTCTTTGTATTACGTCCCTAAGGTTGTAGGGAAGAAATTGTTACGTAACGATAAAATCGGCTTTTGTGCGCAACTGAACAAGCCATTGTGTAATTACTTTGCTCATCAACTTTCGTGTACAAGAGACAAACAAAAAAATAAATAAATCTTATTACAATTTTACAGTATGATTAATGATGCAACTGTACAACCTAACATTTGTAACTTTATTCACAGTTACGGGAGACAATTATCACTTTATATGCTTTGGTCAAGAGAGTCATATATTGTATCAACAAGCATTGTTCATTGGTGATTCAATGCAATTTATATTCAATGCATTTTATATTCAATGCAATAAGATTGGGTAAAATTGGGTTTAAAATTTCCTTATGGTCGTACCCCCAGGAAATCTCATATGAGTTACTGAATATACTTTTGTAGAAATAATACAACATTTAGGAAAAATATTCAGTAAAATTAATTTGAAATTCAAAACCAAAGTTCATTCAAGGATGTAAAGATAAAATAATTCTAATTCGAGATAAATCCACGTTAATCTAATCCAGCAATAACCAGCCAGATGCGCTTATAGTGCGTTTAAATACTGAAAAACTGTCATTGCCCGGATGACTGACTGAGAAAATAGCCGTAAAGTTTTTATAGAGCGATCAAATGGAGCGCAACATTGCAATGAGATTAAGTGTTCCATAGCAAAGGAAACAGTGCATTTAAAGCTTAATGGATATTGAAACACTGTATTGAAAAATAACATAAAAAACGACCCCCCGCCTTAAACGTGAAGTCGTGTCACAAAACGTAACGCACGCGCAGCATTTATTTAAGCGATCGTGACACAACTAGCTCCCTCATATATTTCATGCACAATGACTTTAGTGATGGCTTTTTCTCAATGAAATGTAACTGCAATGTTGTTTGTAATAAAGTAATGTAGAAGAAGTCCGCTGCGGTCAGTGATCTAGATCATTTTTTGTGACTTTTTATAAGATAAATCTTCAAACCGGTTGTCATTGAAACATAATTGTAGAACGCTCGCAGGTCAATGTCACTTAAATACGGAAGAAACATCTCGTATGTGAAGTTTGTAGATACATTCTGTAAGCGAAAATATATTATGTTTATAAAGCTGCATTTTCTGTAATAGTTATATGGCCAAA
Source organism: Megathymus violae (assembly GCA_003671415.1). Taxonomy (NCBI): domain Eukaryota; kingdom Metazoa; phylum Arthropoda; class Insecta; order Lepidoptera; family Hesperiidae; genus Megathymus; species Megathymus violae. Next base: position 3,447,467 of record PDGT01000010.1, read on the forward strand.
CACAAACTAACAGTGAATATCTGTATATTCAGAATGTACACTGAATCTGGGTAATTTTGACAAGTATTGAGTCTATTGAGTTTTAAAATATTATTTTAAATATCATTTATAATATAGTTTTCGTTGTTTATTCTTTAAAGGACATCACACAATTTTAGAGCTTTCCGAAAATAGAAAAACTTTTGGTATCATATACATATATAAGCCTACTATAAAAAAGGAGGATTTTTCAAGAAATTTTAATTCAGAGGCATTTTCAAAAATTTATAAAATGATAAACCCATAAATAATCAATATTAATAAAAACACTCAAACTTGCATAGCAACTTGTTTTTGCTACAATGTGAAAGTAACTATATAACTATGCTACAGAAAACTTTATGTACTTTTTAATGCTAATATAAAACTTCACGACACCTATCAAACAGTTTGTGGATATGTATCTTTTTGGGAGTATTAAAATACGCGGTATACTTCTTACAATCCCTTTGCTATCTATCATTAAATTGCTCTTAATATTTTTATTTAAACTTAATTTAAAAATAAGTTTTTAATTAAACAAATAATATGTACTGATATTTTAGAAGACAAAAATAAACAGTCCAGCGTGCAGCAGTGACTCAATATTTTATGGGAAAAATTTTACCCAATTTTACTGTACCTCAATTAAAATTAAACTTATGTTATTAAGATGGTGCGGGTTATTTGCTTTGAAATTGTGTTATTCTTTTTAGTAATTTACAGTACATCTAATTGTATCCCTTATGTTCTTAAAAGTATGTAAAATCTACAAACTCATACATAGCATGGATTATGAAAGTAATAATTTAATTTAAACAGATCTGCTTCCAACCATATGAGTCCCATACATTAGAAAAAATATAGTAGGGAATCGACCGGACATTAAAAACTTTTAGGACTAAAAAGAACAAGACCTTTCTAATCATGAGCGCAGAGTTTTGCCGCAAATTTAGGCTCCACGGAACCGTAATTTATCAAGGTAATTGTTGACGACAGCTGGTCATCGAAATAAATCGTAGAGTTTTAACGTCATCATGGCTCCTCTTTCGGCGGAAACAGGTAATAATTTCAATCTGGGCCATCGTCCAAACTCCAAAATGACCCAAGTTTAAGATATAATGTTTTACTTTTGCTGGTATATAGAGAAAAAGGTACAACGAAGCTGAGTGTGTTCTTGCAATTGTGATGTGGAATGGGTTACTTCCAATGACTTTTTTGATTTTAAAGTTGCCAGAGATATAAATCGTGTTGTTTTAGCACTATGAGGTTATTACATATCTATTTTGTAATCCAACCAAAAACTTAAGTGAATGGCGATAAGTCAACATTTATATTTATATTTTGTTTGAAAACCTAAAGACTTCCATAAATTATCAATACAAACTAATATTTAATTTCGTTTTTTCCAAATTATCAATATTATTGCAGTAAATGCAATTTAATTCATAATAGATGCAATATTATTGCAGTAAATGCAATTTAATTCATAATAGATATTTATATACTACCTCGAAAACAATTCGTGAAAAACATCTTAAAATAAATAGTAGATTGTTTACCAGGGGAGCAAAGTACAATTTTTAAGGCGATAGTGAATTTTGAATCTAAATGGAGGGATTCAAATTACTCTAGCTTAAAATAGTTTTGCTCCCGAGGTGGACACTCTAATTTTTATCACCCGTTATGAGAAAATATGTAAGTACAACTTATTAATATATATATAATACGTTACAATTATAGAAACAATAAGAGATAACATAGAAATAATTAGAGGCTAATTAATATTCAAACAATTATGAAAATGCATAGTAACAATTTTCTTGTTAGCATCGGATACAGTGGGAGATTTATTAGCAACTTGAGAAGTCTCAGGAAACAGTGTCTCAGGATGCAGTTTATGAAAAAATTGATTATATTTATAGACGGCTCTTTAAAACTGTTTTTTCCACAATTCGGTGGTAAAATTTTGGCTTTGTATTCAATAGTCTTCAATCTATCCTTTAGCTACCATATCTCCGCACTCCCGAATCTCCCTATGAGAGTGGCAGACGTTCTTCGGAAACAGCGTTCTGTATACAGCATAGCATCAGGTAACTTTAAATAAGAAGCGATTTCCTGAGGCATACCCGGAAATTTATTTTTCCAACTAGTTGTCATGTACATTGCTTTTCATATCAGAAAGACGAAATTTCTGGTATTGTTCAACAGTATGTTTGCACACTCTTCGGATAATAAACGATTTGTCAATTTTGGTTTTTGTGTCTTTCAATTTCATTAAAAGTAATTCATCCGATTGGATCTCAACATTAACGATCGTTAGATTAAGAAGCTCATTGCTACGACAAAGCCCATGAACTCCAGAAATCAACATAACCTGTGACAAATAGAAACAAATTAAGATTCAAAATTAGATAGGCTGCTATTAGCAACTATTAATTGCTACCTACTTAATACTAAATGTTATGTAAGTAAATACTTACTTTTGTCAGAAGATAGATTTCATCGGGAGCGTTACAAAAAAAACTTCCACATTTTGGCAAGAAGATATCTTGGATATGTTCGGTTTATGTCCTTCGGATTGTCGTTTCATATATGAGTTTTGAGTATATTTGGATTTTAATGTCGTTATTGCTACTGACTATAGATTATAGCATTGTGTGTATACTTCTAAAAGTTGGTGGTTGATAAGATTTGGCTAAATCTTGAAAATAGGCCAAAAAAACATTTTCCGAAAAAGATTTCGTTCTTGTTGTATTTTTCCAACGGATGAAATTATCATATGCGCTCATATATTTTTCACAGGATTCTGTAGGTAAAAGATTTTATATCACTTTTTTAGCGTCCGATACAATGTTCTCTGGTGTTAATATTTTATACTTTCATTTTCACTACTTGTACTTGACACACTCATTTTTTAAGAAGGAAGTTAAATTCTAATTACAGACAATATTTTCGAGTAAACAATTACGGACGAAGGCAGAATGCATTTTGCACGCTTTTTACTTGTTCACAAACTTTTTTTTAATTTGGCTTTTGTGATTGATCTTATTGGTAATTGGAACTTTTACTAACAATATCCACATTCGAAATTCAAATCACTTTTTCTCCCTAGGAAAACGAAAAGCAAATTTGCTCCCTGTTTACAAATAATAAACTACCTTTTTTACGTTAATAACCGACAAACGACAATAATAATACTGATAATATAATCCATACGCGAAGCCTTACCACCGAGCAATCTGGCTTCTGTCGCCTCTTACGACACCCTATTCTGCCAGCATGGGATTGGGGGAAGTATTCTAAGCCGCCCCAATACGACTAAGGTCAATACCTTCTTGTCGAATAGCTGCGATAAAAAAAACCAACACAACCTGAACCCCGTTTCATTTAAAATCCTTACTACTACGGCATTCAATTCTTATTCATCATTAAAATCATTAATGAAATATATAATTTTCTTAATCTGTTTATATCAATTTAAATTTATGCTAACGAACTCGAAAAATAAGCTAGTTCTCATTAAAAAAATTGAATGCTTGGATCAACCTGAGACTCGGATACCTATTCTTTCAGTTCTTCGTTAAATTCTATCTTTTGAAACCAAATTTGAAGTTTAAATTAATTAATTTCACAATAGAGCTTTGAATACGTAAGTCTTCGAATCCAATTAAATATGATGGAATAGTAGAGCCCTTCCTATGGTGGCCGTAGCGTTAGAAAAGAACAATAACGATTAATATAGTTTTAAACAAAAACATAATTTATTTTTCGTACAGAGAGTTCTCATAATAGTTTTTCTCGGGGTCATTTTCTTTTAGCTGAAGACATAATATTTTCTTAACTAGATAATTTTCAAAATATTTCCAAGATTTTTGTCAATTTACTATAAAAAATCTGATTAGTAATTTACGTTTACCATTTTATGGATCACAATTATGCTTTATATATTAAAAAAAAAACGTTTCGTTAACAAATATATGACACCACCGATTCATATGGCGATTTAAAACATGTGTCGATATATATCTAATTAAATTTACAAGTCGAACTAGTACTTAAGCGTCGCCTTTTAATTACGGTAATAATGATAATAAAATGCGTAAAAAATTAAAATGTCTTATAACTTTCATACATTATCGTATAACAGAAAGTTTTTACGTTGATTTAAAATAAATGCATTGTATAATGTGCTATATTACATATTGTTATTATAAGCAATGTCCATTAAAATTGACGTATCAAGGTGACGTAATAAACGAAGACGCAAGCACGCGAATACTGACCAATTTATGAGCGTCAGGTGAGACGATCATTTTCAAGTTGACTTGTATTATGATAATCAAGTTCCCCGACTTTCCGAATAGAATGAAATTTAATTTCTCCTCCTGGTCCCCCATTTAAAAGTTTCTTTTTCTTGAATAGAGCGTACTGATTAATTTTGGAAACTCATTCTCAATTCCATTCATTGAAATAACTTTAATTAACACTCTAAAGTTTGGTGTATGGACTTCGCCAAATTAAAATAGGCTCAGATCAACCTGCCTTGTTCAATTTCTGTAGCGAAAAGTGACAGTTGATTGTTGTCAGAACTTTACGATTCAATAATTTTCAGAACAAGAGACTCGTTTTGCCTAAATTATCAAGCTATTTTAACTTAAAACATAAGATGTATAACAGCTATCGTGAAGAAACCCGTATTGACCTATGATTTCACTATTATATCCTCAATGGTATAAGCCTTTGTCCACACGACCAGTGATGAATTACGCGATTACCATCGCACTCCGACAGAAAACTGGACACTAGTTGTGGTCTCCCACTGCAGTCTACTGTACGCAGATTATAATTGTAATGCACTCAAAATGAAGATTTCTGAAGTTAATTATATACACAATGTAACATACATCGTACAATATGTTTATATAATAATAAAAAAATAAACGTCCAAATGTGATGAGAGAAAATAGTACGTCAAAATTTCTCCACT
>PDGT01000010.1:3452765-3485633 GCA_003671415.1 Megathymus violae
CTTCAGCTACAGAGAGGGGAAGGAGACAAAGATTACCTTAATATTTAAATATTTTACATAATTTGTCAATCTTGTTATAGAATAGGTAGTTTGTGATCGAACAATACCTAACTTGTCCCTTGAACTGTAGGGTATTATTTACATTGAATATCACTGCAACTATCCTTGCTCTAAGATAAGTAATTGTTATCCTCACATCGATACTACATACATTTCCTGTGATCATAACTACAGATTGCGGACATCTGCAGTGATTACTATGACAAGCACTAATTACGGCTTGTTATTGTTCAATCAGTGGTGTTGATAAGTGACGACAACTTTATGAACATATTCAACCCAAGAATGAAAAAAATGTGTTAGAGCTCCGTAAAATTATATTCAGCGTAGTATTCTTCGCTGTATTTAAAACTCTCTTGCTCTAACTTTTTTTGCACTTTTCATAACTTAATGTTTAACTGGAATTCCCCCGATGTTAAGTGACGATATAGCCTTAAATAGTAAAGCGTACTAACTTGGAACAATTTACCTGATTACCCCTAATCTTTATTTTATGCTTTGTTTCTAGAAACAAATTTGAATGTTTCCCATAATGCTCGGTCAGTACGTTGTGCATGTGTGAATGTGCGATTCTGTGATGACATCTGGTAACGTCAGATATCTGTACCGACTACCAAGGGAGCATTACAACGACATATTGTGTTATTGAGCCAGATAAAGAGACATATTTAAATATCAAATCCAAATTCTTTTATACACATTTATAAGTTAACAATAATATATAGATACGCTCGTATAATAGCCTTTGCGGAATTTTACGATTAACTAAAATCGTATACAGTACAGTCGAATTATTTCTTAGCCATAAACAGGAAAAAAAAATTTGCTACAAAATTGGTATGTAATAGCACATGTGTAAGATTTATTTATGTTTTATACCCAAAGTAAATACAAGTGAAAATATTAATCCAGGTTATTGAGATGTTTAGCGAATGAAAAAGGTCGAATAGACGATTGTTACTTGTAAAAATTACAACACAGATAATGTAAAATAAATTTACTTCTGAACTAATAAATGTATGTCACACTCACAATAAGTTACTCTCTAATTTTTTTTATTGCTATTTATATTTGTACTATTTTGTAAAATAATAATTTTAAATCATAAACAAAGTAATAACGCTGCAAGTTTTAACGAAGTTTAGAATTTTACAGATGACTAATTGTTGTGTTAATTTTACTAAAAGTGTATTAAAGCAAATCTATGCAAACTAAGTTGTGGTGTAAACAACAGTAACAGATCTGGTATGTTGCACGTATGTCATAGTGACCTCCGACCCACATTTATTTGTTACATAACTATTATGTTCACATTTTCACAATAATGGGATTCTGAAATATTATGCAAACAAATTGCCTATTTATTTTTATAGGATTTGTGTCCATAAATTATTGGTGGGGTTCATCAAAGTTCATTTTATGCAACGCTGTTACGTATATTAAGAGATACATTCTGTTCTCATATATTATGTTGACCTAGCTAAACAGGAGGAAATTTAAACGCCGGTCATTTCGTACTAATGATTTAATTTATGTAAATAGATATATTATGTACATAATTTATATGCGTTTGCATGAAATTATTGCAGCGTATACATTGCATCGCTTAAAGAAAATTGAAAGAAATTATTGACATTTTAATCTACAATAATAATAATATTTTAATAATACATTACTGGTGGGAGAGTAACAAATGTCTCCGTGTGCTAACTTTGTTGTTGTAACCCATAGATACTTATAACTACCCTAAAATAAAACTATAATCGTTTATAGATTTATATAACTATCTATGCATTAAATATTTATAATTAGAAAAGTCATCTAGGAATATAACAATGGAATTATACAGAATTAAATAACAACCCCACCAAATTTGAAATATACAGATCTCTTTCTATCAGAAAATAGAAGCGTTTGTCGATAAATACGAGGCCAGTAGAATGTGAGACTGATGAAAAACATATATGATTTCAAATTTATATCAACGTACATATTCTTCGCTATGGTGCGGGTGCTCACGACAATCTCTGTACACAGATTTGTCATTATCACGAACCAAGCAATGGTGTTGATACATCGACGTATAATAGACAAATTTATTGCATGTTTACGCAAGATATACAGTGAAATGTATTTACTAAAATTACACGATCTACACAAATACAAATAGATACTATATAAATAGTTAGTTTTTTTTCTACTATTAAACGTCCCTCGCTTCGCTTTGAAATGTTTCACAGGAACAATTCCATATTCCGGGATAAAAGTATCATGGATTAATATAAATTCTAATTATACGGGTACATGTACACAGGCAAAAATTCCATACAAATACAGATAACAAAGTCTACTTAAAACAAAATTTCCAAAAAGTATTCTATGCACAAGTTCCATGTCGTGACACGTTTTATTATTAGTACCTATAGATGGACATAGTTCTTTTAAGTACATAACATAATTCCATATATAAGTAAAAACCAAATGGAAATGTCTGATAATATGTTGAGATTACAGCTCCTAAAATGCATATAAGATATCAAGCGGTCACAAAACGGCTATGGGAGCTATGAAAATGAAATGAATGAATTGTAATAACGAATTGAATTTGAAGTATTTAGTTAGCTCGATATATGTATTTGATTGAATGTCAAGCGTCACAGCTTCTTAGGTATGTTCTAGGCATATTCCACTTCCCTGCTCCAGTATTAATCGGTGAGGAGTAGAGGTTCCAATTGCGAATGTTAATGTTAAGTTACAAAAGAAACTGCCCTCGTCCAATACCCAGTGGTAAGATCCGTACTCCGAAGTGGGCCTGTAATGAAGCCAGTCCATACCAAAACATGTTCCCTAGATTAAATTGTAATATAACATAATTACACTCCTCGGTTAGTTTAACTTGACTGGAAAGTACACATTTCGAAAATTATATCATTTACAAATCGCAAAAATTTTACATAAACCTTATTAAATTTGATCATAAATATTAACAATGTAATACATGGAAAACTATTTTAGTAAATGTTTAAAACATCCCTAGAAACGTTAAAAGCCTATTGTGCTAACAACGTGAACTCCTAAAATAACACGGCCGATATTACATTCGCAGTATTTCACCAATTTCCACAACATGCGCTTGGAGAGAATTATTTCTCGCGTTCAATTTAGAATAGGTTCTCTTCGGCATAAACAAGAAACTTGTCACTTAATTTGCAAAAAAAACTGTTCTACATTTCAATTCATATCGTCATATCTTTATTGTAAAAAAAGATTGGTTTGTATTATAAAGTTGAGAAGACGTAACCAAAATAAATGTTTGTTCTAACAGAATTATCTTCTTATTTTCATGAAAAATATATTCTCGCTTGTGTCATCCATCACTGTTATTTGCAAATAATGTCAAACAAATATTAATGGTTTTCGTGACAACCGTGATTGTATTACTTGGTTAATGCATTTGTAACCTTCTCATATACGTGTCAATTATATTTCCAATAATTTTTTTTACATAACTACAATCTTCGTTTTATGTGTTTATCTTTTGTAAACCTTTTTAATGATTGTCAATTTTAATATTATATTTACCTATTGAACTAATATTGTTGTGCTATTGAATTAGTATTTTTAAATTCGAATAATAGAAACCTCTGTCATTACGTATTAAGTGATATAAATTTAATCGTTTTTTAATGTAAAGACTATCTATAATAATGTAATGTAAAAAAATTATGTCATAACTAGAAAACTGTCTTTGCGTCGCTTCAGAAAATTACGTCTTACGCCTAGAAATAGTACCTGCATTGTTTTCTGGGTTTTTCTCGTTTTATGAATGAAAAATATATTAATTTTTTAATTTCTTTTTGGCCAGAATGCAATGAAACAAACTTTGAGTATTAAGTGATGCTAACTGCAATAAGTGGGAACCAGGACGAAATCGATTAAGTCGTTTCCGAGATTAGAGCGAACAAACGCACAGACAAACAGAGAAAATACTAACAACTATTGTTTTGGGTTTTGTTGCGTTAATTAAGGTCCCTAATAATAGTTTTTCTCGTATATCATTTATATACAGAAAGCGATAAGTAAAAATATTATTATAATTATGTATAGATTGAATGAAGACATAAGCCAAATCAGTTACGAAAATGTACTGTGACGCTCTTATTTACTTTCCAAGAAGACAAAAGAGTCAAGCTTCGCCGCTTTTGCAGAACATACACAAGATTTTTGTTCCGAAAGTGAGTTTTGAATCAATGGCGGTGTTGTACGCTGGTTTCGGAATAACACTGCCTTTGACAAACCCAGCTCTTTGATCTATGGCGCAGCTTTGTATACTGCATGTTGAGAATTTTTCAGCCTTCGTTGTTTTCTTTTCACCGTTTTCAATTTTTAGTTGGATACTCTTGTTGTCTCCACCTAATACTATTGCGCTTATAATTATTTTGTCAGATGTGCTGAAAATATTCTTTAACAATGTTTATGAATTTATCATTTCTTCTTTCTAGTGAAACGTTAAAAGTGTATATTTCGGAATCACAGTAATTTATGGCGTTACTATAGCAATACATTGTTGTTTTTTATGTGAATAACCGTGCAATGAGCAGACGAGCTACCTGATGGTAAGTGTTCATCATCTCCCACGGGCATGAGTAACACAAAAGGTGTCACCAATGCCTTTTCGGCCGAGAAAGAAGAAGAAATACAGAAAAGTTACCGAAAATATGTATGTCCTTTTTAAACTAATTTTCAATTATTACAAATTTGTTGAAAGTGCACAATTTACAAGTAAAACCTCTTCTGCAAGTTTCTTTATTCTAAATAAATATATTTACATATTTAAAGCCAGCAAATTAAATAAATACCTACAAATTATTTTTGACGATATAGTTAGTAATAGTCCAAAGCATTCTATATAAGAAGCAGTGGTAGAATAGTGGTTTGACCATCGATCTCCTGCAAGAAAGATTCTAGTTTGAATCCTGTACGCACCTTTAAATTTTCAAACTATTCACGTATTACAAATTAAATATTATCAAAGGTATGTTAAGTCTAAGAATCTTCATCAGACCAGCGTAGCGAAAGCGTTAACTCCTCTTAATGTAAAAGAAGACCCGAGCCCAGCACTGGGACAATTGTAAGTAACAATCATGATTAATATACAATGAAGCATGAGTTTTTGGAATTCAATAATACAATTACAATTAATTATATAATAATTTACAATTTATACTGGCAACAGTCATTTTTAAGCAGTCTGGGATTCCCTACCTTTGTAGAAGTAAAATCAATCGCGTTTTAACAAGCACAGTTCTGTAACAATAAGAAATTAATATCAATTGCTTCATTAGTACCATCTCATAAATAGAAATTCGTATGCAACTTATTTCATAGTAAGCAGTTAATGCAATATAAAAGCGAATATCAAAGTGACACATAAATATCTGTTTCGACCTATAAAAGTTAAAGTTAAATGTTATCGACATAATTTTAGTACTCATTGAAGTAGATCAACTATCAATGTGTAAAGTTAAACAGCCAAAACATAAAGGGGTTTTCTAACTTAACACTAGTCATATTTTTGTTACCACCGCCCGTAGCAGCAAATGTGTCACCGACGCGTTGCGAGCCACGGTGTAAATTAATGGCAAAAAATTTCACATTTGATTCCAGAGGGTGGTCGATAGTCAAGTACGTAAAAAAAAGTATCACCACGAGGTATCAACTACAAGTATTACTTTTTTCCAATGATAACAAAGTATTTTTTTTTATATTTATAGTTTCTAGTAATTTAATAGTAGTAAATATTGTTTCAGAAAAGGGAGGCAACAAGAAATCTATACTTGGTAAGTACAATCCTTATTCCGGCGCACCCAAGCCACTTTATGCAGTTACCTACCCACCTAATTTGAAAGCGTTTGAATTGAAATACGCCTAATAATTCTCGATAAGTGCCCATTTCGTAAGCTTAGTTATTAAGTGTGGTATTTGATAGATAATGGATTAAAACATTTACCAGATTGATTAATAAGAAAATCAAAGCGCATTTATAAACTATTGAACTGCAATATCGTCCATGTACTATGAGGTCTTTGGTATATTTTATTAGACTAGACTTTATATTATATTTCAAGATTATTTGAATCACATTTCAAATCGGTAAATAATTTCAGTTTTATTTTTTCAACGGGTCTAACTTACTCTTCAGGGATATCTGAACATCTATGATCCTCTTTAACAGGATTTTGTCCACAGGATATGTAATTAATCTGATCCTTTCCATAAACAATAAGATATTTAAGTTGAGTCTAAAACGAAAAATATCAGTTCTATTTATACAATTTGATCGCATTATCAAAAACAACTCTATTTACTTCCAAACCTAATCCTTAATTATGTTCACGAAATAATTCTCTTGGAATTTATCGCTTGGTTTGGCACTGCATGCGGCGTTCCAAAGACCGCTGCATTGAAATACTGACAATGTGCAGGTTCCTTAACGATGTTTTCCATACCGCTGCCGGATTATATAACTATTAGAATAATAAACAAGTGCAGAGACAGCATAGTGTATTAATAATTGATCTCCCTCTTGGGAGATTAGGATGCGAATTCTGTACACACCTTGGATTTTTCTAAAGTTCGTTAATAAGAACATCGCAACGAAATCTGGAAATCTGAATTTTCTGTGATTCGCCATTTAAAGTCTATCAAGTGGCTCTTTACTCACGTGGTCAGAATGGTAGACAATAGCAGACTTGCCATTGTCCTTAGTGGTAAGCAAAAGCGAAACTACTGGATAAATATGAATTGCGTAAAAGAGACGTATAAAATAATCATACGATTACACATTTAATAAGCTTTATTTATTACATAGCTTTTAGAAGTCCACTGCTAGACTCCTTTCACAGGATATTATAGTCAAAAAACTTACATACATTACTTAAAATATAGAAAATTAACATATCCAGAAGAAGTTTCTCACCTTTTGAACTTTTTCAAATCTCTGAAGTAAATTCAGTGTACAGAAAAGTAAAATCTCACTCAATCTTCTCACCTTTTGAACTTTTTCAAATCTCTGAAGTAAATTCAGTGTACAGAAAAGTAAAATTATCTGGAATAGAATTCATGAACAATTTCCAGCTTGAATTCTCAGCATAATCCTCACATGAAATAAAGGTGATGTGAAACTACGTCGATATCCGGGGGCACGTACGCTAGGTGAGCGTCCCAGTTAGATTAACTCGCATGTCTTATTAAGTTTGGCTCCGGCCACATCGGAAACTATCGACCCTCCGGCGCCGGCGTCTGTCGGAAATCAAACTAATCGATTTTCATTTCGTCGACAGGAAATTAAATCCTTTGAGAATCGTTCTCGATTAGGGATTTCAGCTAAGCACGACACGTGTTCCGACATTTAAACTTTTGCGAAAACGAAATTTTTAATATCCCTTATCGAAACGTACCGTGCTTTATTAAATTTCTGTCCGCGCTCATCTAAATCGCGATTGAAGGCTTACATCAAATTGAATTTCAGATTTATTCCCCAGATATGCATATTCACAGCGTGCAGCAGCCTTATGAAAACCCTAAATTGTACGAATGGTACACCTGTCAAATTAATTGAAAGTAATTTTTCAAAGTATTTGAAAATAATTTGTATCTGAAATAATAATAGGTACAAAATAATTTTCAACAACCTACAAATCCTCCAACTATTCCGGTTTAAGCAGTTGAACTTAAATCGAATTCACTCCATATGTTCAATAAAATAATATTTATTACAGTAATTCCAAGAGTCATTTTTTGTAACTATGACAAATGAGCAGACGAGCCACCCGGTGGTAAGTGGTCAGCGTCGCCCATGGAAATTAGTAACAACAAATGCATCACCGACGCGTAGCGGTTCCGCCACCTAAAAACCTGACGTACGGCAAGTATCCATCCGTACGTCGTGAGCATCCCGCCCGCACGGGCGACGCGGTGTGCGTCACCATTCGTCATACGTACCTACTGCAAAGGACTGAAATAATTTGCCCGCGTCGGTGTTCCCAAGAGTTGTTCTTCAAGAGGAGAGTGATTAGGCTTTTATAAATTGTACGCTCAACATCTTAGACTTCATCATCACTTACCATCAGGTGGGATTGTTGTCAAGCATCAACTTATTTTATGTAAAAAAATATAGCCGTACGATAACGAAGTTGGAGCACCCGCATTATCACTGGCCTTCAAACACTGCCACCGAAATACTTATGAAGCATTTCACTGTCGACTTTAGAAGGAGGGTGATAGCTAGCCAGGCGAGAAAAATACCCCAATCGTCGTGGTTCAAATTGGTGGCACAGAGCCCAGAAACCTTCAACAGAAAAGACTATTCGCCATAGCCTCGTCCATTGTTCAGAACAGTGCACCACGACCACAGAAAGTTGGCTTACCCCCTCTGAGCCCATTACACCCCTTAGTTTTATTACTTAAGTTTGTATAAACCTAAACTAACTTTACTTACATGTATGCTAATTTTGGGAAAAGTAAATGATATTTTGTAGTTTTTGACTTGTACCTACTTTTCGTTCGAATTTACTTGTAAGAATCTTATTTCGAACAAATGAGCTCAGAAAAGATAGAGCACTGTCCGTAAAAGCAATTCACAAGCAAATAACAGTCTCGAAAAAAAGCTAGTCATATGTATATCAAAGGATGCGAAAATCTTCTGCGCGGCCGTGTAAGCTGTCTTTCGGTAAACAGGACAAGTTGTATTAAGTTACGTCAGTTCTGACAGACGCATTCGTATTAATGTTGTTTACAAAAGTAATGCGATCTCGCCGACAGAACGGCGCTATGACGGGTACGTAGCGGGAACATTTCGATTTGTCCAGGACACAAGGCGCGCTCCCTCGGGAAATTAAGAAACGAGATACTGCCGTTGACCACGTCTTCTTCTACACCTATGTCCCTTCTCGCTTCCACATAAATTTAATTCGAAAAGCCTGATTCTACGTATACCATGTCACTATACTTTCAACGAGTGTGGCCAGTCTCCTATTTTGTCTGCCGTTCAAGCAATAGATAGATAGGATTTGTGAGAATTATAATAAGAATACAGAAAAAGCCTTCTGTTTGTTAACCTAATTTTACGACAATGAATAAGAGTCAGGAAGTAATTTTGACTGAAAATAAATTGCATGATCGAATAGTTTTAAGTCTAATTAAGGTATTGCTATTACAACGTATAAAAATCTATTATACTCTTGGTACATTGAAATACTTTCAACTGATACAATTTAGTTCCATTCCAATAAATAACTTTATAGATAATATAAATTTCATTAGTGTAGCATTCATTGGTAGATGACAGTTCAAAGGCTTACAAGATACAATAGTAAAAATAGTACGCCATAAATATTGATATGGCTCATCGTCATATATTGAATCCTGAATAGTTTATAATACATTTAGTTTTTGTTTATAATAATATACGAAAAATTTACAAAATTATTAAGTTTTTTTTTTTAATTAAATAATATTGTTATAATTTTTTGTACACATAATAACATGTAATAATACTATATTTGATCTGTATCTGTGTATATTTAAAGTGAAACGAAGGACTTTACCAGGGAGAGAGAGAGAGAGAGAGAGAGAAGAAAGTGTGTAAACGTTTATTTATTTATATTATGTGGCAAGATAAAGGTGTTAACTAGCCAGGCAGGTCAAAAACCCTCACAACAAGAATAAAACTGCGCGATATAGAGTCCACCAACCTTCAATACGACGGACTTGGCAGCGTAAAATTTAGTCGATGACCCTTACACCCAGACCTAATTAGATAACGTTTGACTACACCGCTCAATTAGTTCGACCCATCTAATTTAACAAATATTTGTTTTCACAAGTTTAATGCATCCAATAAACAAATACAAATTTTCACCGGTTGAATACGATCTATCTAATAAACAAACACGTGCTATGTGCACACTCACACTCTGTCTGCAGGTCACAATAAAGCTGTAAACTCAGCAGATAGAATCTCTGAACGTTTGTTTGTGACCAGACTAAGTGTCTACAGTGCACGGTGTACAGCGAGTGTGTACTTAGTACGGAAGCAAATATAAACGTTTCACTTTAGAGAGCAGTGGGAAATGTTTTGGATTCGACACGGGAAATTTCTGCCTTGTGGTTTATTCAGTTTTTGCGCTATGTTTATATGTATGCTTATTTTGTAACATGAGATCTTTTAATTACTTGAAAACTACTTTCTGACTTAACTCTGTTAAAACTCACGGGTTGAAAACATTACGTATTACTACGTACCACTACTACTACTACGTACCACTACTACTACTACGTACTACTACTACTACTTACTACTAGGATTTAACTCAAAAATTAAAACAAAACAGTAATTGTTATATTCGCTTCAAATTATAACATTAAGATATTACGCACAAACATGTAACCTTTGTAAACATTAATTTAATCTCATTACGAAATTACGTAAAAATCTAAGGATCTAAAACATTTTTAGGGTATTAAAAGCTTAAGAAACACGTAGAGCAAAGCTTGCAGGTAATGTGTCACCTGAGGCTGTATCTGTTCAGACAGTATTTTACTCTGGAATTAGTCGTACTTACCTTCAAATCCTATTATTATGGCTTTAGAGCTGTGAAGTATTTGTTTTTATTTTACTTTGACTTTTCGATATCATAATTATTAATTTGAATACTGTGTATCAGCTAGGTTCTATAATCCAATTTTATCTATCAAGCAATTAAAAGTTAGTTTTTAAAAAAGTTTATGCATAATTGATTACAGAAATAAAATATACAAGCGCCTAATTCTGTGAAGCAAAACTAACATTAAACGTTATATTTTTATATGTAGTTTTTTCATCATCATCATCTTCATCACTACAGTCACACCGGTGAATACCACGACCAGCGTCACCAAACTCTCACATCATAACCACATTACCACCACAATAAGAAAACACCACCTGGCGTCTGTAACGTTGACAGTGACATAATAATGATGCCTGTAAAGAAATAATAATAGAAGATAGTCAAGTTGGTAGTGACCCTGCCTGCCGAGCGAGGAGTCCCGGGTTCGATTCCCGACCGGGGCAGACATTTATGTGACAGATAAATGTTTGTACTCGGGTCATGAGTGTTTGTAATGTCATATTTGTGTATGTCCTGGCCACCCACAACACAAGGAAAACTAGTGCGTGGTGTGAGTGTGTAAACGTTTATTTATTTAATAATATTCTTGGAACAACATAAAAGGTTATTTATTACAATGCTGTTATAATTTACTATTTTTTTTTAAATATACCTTACTTCCAGATAAGTTGCTTTTACCCACAAGTAAGGGTCGACAGTACTACTGACAGCTGACTTGAAAGCTTTTTCTCCGCAGCTCTTTAATATCCATACTGAATCTGGCGGTATAAATATGGATAATGGCAAAACCAACTTCCCCGATATCGTGTTACACCGATAATATATTTGAATTGTTCTTCATGCATGTACGGTCATTTTTATATCAACAAATGAAATGTGATGGTGGCGGCGAGTCGGGCGCGAGCAACTTCTCGCGTTTATCATTTTTATTGCGCCCGCAAACAGCATACCAAACGGTACCACTGTTCTGAGACGGCATTTAGAGACGTACGACTATCGTCTCGGTGATATACGATGTTGTGATGATAAAAACTTGAATGTCGATAAAATAATGGAACTCTTCCAAAGTGTCGTAAGTGTACGCAGAATCGTCAATATTTTCTAAAAATGCAATAGGGGGATCAAAGTAAATATTGTTATGTATACTTTAGTTGTTTTAAACTTTTGAACTCAATGAACTAAAATTTTTATTTATATTAACCCATCATTTTAGTAAATTTGCTTAAAATAACAGTTGCCGTAAAGAAAAACTAATGTCTACAAAAAGATTTAAAAATCATGAAATACGGTATAGCCACTCTTCAGTTTGACCGCGTTATCATCGTCACAATGACTTATGATAATTTTGCCATAAAATACGTAGTTCCAAGTAATCTCATTATCGGTTTGAAGGATATGCAATCCAGCGACGTTTACCGAGAAAATCCAGCCCAGTCCAGTAAAATAGGACTATAGGTCCAATGTATTGCACTGATCATTTACTATAGAATGAACTCCGAACCCATTGACAAAGAGAAAGGAGCCAATTAAATTTTCAAAGTTACATCTTTTCAACAAATGTAATATTTCTAAATCATCGCTTGTATAAGCAATAAAAAAGTATCCTAGAGTCCGAGACCACCTTTAATTATTTATGATTTTACACTGCTGAACAACAGACGAAATAATGGCGTCTTATTCTTCCTATTGAAGGTATTCGAGCATGGTAACAGGGTTCTTTATCAAACCATTGCGCTTCCACTCTCTTAAAATCAAGAATGAAATGGTTTAAAGTGAGTCTGCAGTGTCCGAACATTAATAAAAATTTCTCGCTTTCTTTTTGTTTCTTCTTTCACAGCAACGCGTACGAAATCTTTTGATGTGTACAAATATCTATGAGCGCCATGACCACTTACCGTCTACTCGTTCATCAACTGTGATGTAAAAAACTAAGTGTGTTAAATAAAACTTGTGCTAAAATAAAATGAATACGATGTGTCGTCATATTGAAATCAAGTAATTCTTCTCGAGGGATGTAACCGAAAATGAACTCGTCCTATATTTTTCTAGCCGGTTTTTTTTGGATATGGTTAAGAGGGAAGGTTGAATTGTTCTATATTTTAAGTACGTAAGTCCATGATTAGGAGTGAAACACACCAAAACTGTTTCAACATTTTCATAGCTGGAAGGCCTCTTTGCGTCACGTCATTATAATAGCCGAGCTTTTATGGTTGTTGGTGGAACTTTTCCAACGCGCCGGGTACCGAAGTTGGCATTTAAAGCTGACGGTTTTTGTTCTTTTAATATAGTGAAGCCTTTTGTAGTGCGGCTTGCGAGCAAACTGATGTTTCTCTAGCACCAACTCTGCTGCACTGAGCTAACTAAATATTTTAAGAAGAATCGCTTGCTTTGAATAGTTATATTTTAACGCGGCAGACTTTTGAAGTTCTTTTTTACGCCAACAACGAACAATTTGAATGTTTTCAATCTTTAAATGATATCGTGGGATCAATGTGATCACATAATTGTTTTTAAGATTAAACATTATTTCAATGTTAAATACAGTAGGCGACGGTCCTTTGGTGGTTTATTGGGAAGTAAAGTAATAACGAAAAACAAAGTAACAACGAACGCTGTATATGAAATGGAAAAAACGAGAGTGAAAACACATAACTTAATTACAAACATCACATTTTATTTGCCTATTCACTCTCCTCTTGAAGACTCCCACATCGTACGTAACCGGGAACACCGACGCGGGCAGGTTATTCCAGTCCTTTGCAGTGCGAATAATAAATGAGGACGCAAACCGCGTCGTCCGTGCAGATGATACGTTCACTACGAAAGGGTGGATATCTGCCGTACATCGAATTGTTCGATGACAAACGGTGATGGGGGAATTAATTCGAATAATTCCTGCGCACACTCTCCAAAATGTACCCTAAAGAAGACCGAGAGGCTCGAAACCCTGCGTCTGTGCTCAAGGCTTTACAGATTGGATTCAACCAGATTTGGGTCATCGATGAGCCTCTTTACACGCCTCTCAATCGAGTCCAACGCAGATAGATGACATTTGGCAGCACCAACCCAAATGTGACAACAGTACTCCACATATGGTCGAACATAAGCTTTATACAAAATTAAAAGCTGATTCGGTGTGAAGTACCGTCTCATCTTCGCAAGGACTCCCAGTTTCCTTGCAGCTGCTAAAGCCTTAGACTCGATGAACTGACCAAAGTTGAAATTCGCGTAACATTTTATTTATCTACTTGGGCAATTGGAAAACTTACAAATCTACACAATATAGTATTACCAAAGAGGTATTTACTATCTTATTATGCGAATAATGTTAGTAAATGTGCAGTGTTGTTCACAAGTGGAGCGAAACGGAACGAAAAGAGATTCCCCTATTAATGCTTTGCTACAGCCATTTTAATGCAGTGAAGGCTATTAAAGGCACAGTAATTGCGGTGCTGCCAGCTATCAATATGAATTCACGAAACAATAGGCGTGAAGTGGGTATGTTTAAGAATTTTCGTTACGTTCGTACCATATTGCGTACCAAACACTCTGACGTAACACACACTTTGACATAATATCTAAGTGGTTACAAAAAACACAGATTTGCATAATACAGCTGCTAATGGGGCTGTCGCATTAAGGTTACGTTATAACATAGAAGGACACGCAGTTCATGGCTTTTTGTACAAATTAAACGTTCCTATCTCGTATGGAACGTGACAAAGTCGCGCACAAACGGCGAGTCATTACGTTGCAATATGTGTGGCGAAATGTGACAAGCCTCACACTTAATACTAGTAACACTTTCTCTGAATGTGTTCAACACACCCACACACGCATTATAAAAGTTAAAAGTAAAAGTGTCACTTACGAAAGGTGTTTCACACACGGACGAGTATAATTTCATGAGCGGAACAAATGCCACGTTACACAAATATGTATCGCATTTAAAACAACAGTTCAAAATGATTTTGTAACTTACACAAATTGTCATAACTTTTCTTTTATTTTAGCATAGCAGTTCTATAAGTACATAACATTAGCAGACAAAAAAAGATGTTATTGAAGCAATGTAAACGCAAATGAGCTAATGAAATTTTTTAAGTTGTTAAAGCGAGGCACACGCAAATAAATGTTATTTTACCTGCATAGTATTTAACAAAATAAGTTACTTATATACGTGTACACAATTATCACAATACGGTAATAAAATTTAATTACACATTGCGTGAACGAGCGTGCAATAATTTCTATGCCTTAATCTAATAGAGTAATATAAGAGTAATAATCAAATCTTAACTAACTATGAGGCTTCAAATACATATGCAATACGCTATCTAATATCACTTATTACTGTTTATGACACAATGACAAAATCGTAAGCATAACTTGGAGCCTACACAGTGAATGAATTATTTGTCAGAAAAAACTAATTAACTTGGGAAACATGGATGAAGGGACTGATTAATATTATAATGATTAGTGTATCTGTTAGGGAACAATCTTTGCCCGTCTTTTAGAAGTAGGTACACAACGACTTCGGAACGTTCAACTTGATTGATACAATAACATTTTAACCTTTAAAAAAGATTAGATATTTTTCTATTGTCTTAATAATAGTTCGTAGTTTTAGAATGTTGGTATTGCAGTTCACTCATTAACAAATGCATTAATCAAAATATTATATTGAAATATATTGGAGACCTATATCTCCAACGAATTAACAATTATAAACAGAGACGAAATTTTCTGTATCTACTTTAAAGCGATATGACAGGAAAAGGAAATGATATTAGAAATCTATTGAAGGCGCCGGATTATTACAAAAGAATAAAATTACGTTTTAATTATTTATAATTGAGATCTGAATTATAATTTATACTTAGTTTTGTTTAATTTTTTACGCATTCCAATGTAGAAAATATATAATTGTTGCAATAAGGTGATGGACTGAATGGCGTGAGTGAGCAAGCTGCGTAATTAGTGTGACAAAAATAACATATACTACTAGATATTATCGGAGATAACAGTTATGTTATAACATAGATCTTACCATAAGACCAGGTTAAAATGCAATAAACGAATATAAACGTAGCTTATCATTGCTGTTTTGCCTTACTTTGTTTTTTGTTGCCTTACCGACTGGTTTGGTATATAATGGGAATCTAAAGTGTTATAGTATACGACGGAAATAGGAAATATTATGGCAAACCTTGGATACTGTGACAAACTTTGGGTGACACTGGATTGGTAAAGGCTAACGTGATGATAAAATACATAAGGCCAAATTATCATTACGCAGAGCGTAAGGAAGTCACTACAGTGTTATTTAATAGTAACTATAAAAATTTCTTTACCCGTAGCTACTACTTATACCGTAGTACTACTTATACGTACCACGAATATTTATCCCAGCTCTAAATAAATATCTAGTATTAAAAGTATCTCATAGATTGCAACGAGTTCACGCTTTATCATTACAACCCATAATTGTCTAACTGCTGGGTTAGGTTCTCCTCGCATAATGAGAAGGGTTAACGCCTTAATCAGCCACGTTGGCCTAGTGTGCATGTGCAGACTTCACCCACCTTTCAGAACGTTATTGAATACTGTCAGGTATGCAGGTTTCAACGCGATATTTTGACATAATTTGAATATTTAAAGGTACATTACACTGCTTGTTCATGGTCACAAGGAGTGAATCTATATGACAGGCTGAACTTTATAGAATACTGAATAAATTTATAGTTTGCCATTTTCCATCTTTGTGCTGTTGCAGCACTGCACCTATTGTGTTATGTGACGCATTTATGCCTAACCCTAGATGTACTTCAGAGTTTGGATGTGCCAAAAATACGGAGGTTTCCAGGCTTTTAATGCAGTCATTAAAAGCTTGCAGTGAATTTTCCTTTACGATGAGTTGATGCGATGGCTTAACAGGATTGGTCAAGTGAGCGTGTAAAGAGGTCTAAATTTGAGCGGCGTTAAGTATAAGTCGCCTGTAAAAGTTAATCATGCCCAAAAATCTTCTAAGCTTTTTAACAGTTTAAGGAGCAGGAAAATTCAACAGCTTGAATTTCACTTTCCTGTTATTTAGTATCTGTTTCAGAGTTGCGGTATCCCAAGAATTACATTACTTTAGACACACCTAGTATTTCATACAGCTGTATATTGAGTGCAGATTAATTTTAAGACGCAACAGAAATATGGTCGCATGCCTTAGCTAAAACTTCATTAGAAAAAAGATCACAACTTGACATCATATGAGTGCAGTCATAAATGTGTCACGTTGAATAGAGTGGAACCTAAGATCGCTACACAAATGCTAGTGATTATCTTTTATTTAACGAAATTTAATGGAGAATACCAGGGGCTGTCAGGTGGACGAGCTATTCAATTTACTAAGATAGCTTTTTTATGTTAATAGCTAACACACGAGCAGATGGACCACTCGATGACAAGTGCTCAGCATCCCCCATGGATGTCCTTAAAAATAAGGATGATAGCTAGCCAGGCGATGACGGAACCCAATTAACACGCACAAATACCGTCGAGATCAAACTTGGTGGTACAGAACCCAGCGACCTCGCACCTAGAGTGACCGTTAAACATAGCCTCGTCTTTTGAATGTTGGAAATAATTTACATTGTTTAATTAAATTTCGTAATAACTACAAAAAGTACGCATTCATCACAAGATGGAATCAAAGGAATCGTTCCCATTGATAAGTACTCTTAAAACCAAATGTTGCGTACAAACTTATTGTTTCTATCATCAATTATCTGTAAAATTTCTATTGTTTAAAACATTCAAATGGACGTAGTCAAGTCGATTGTCTAATAACATAGTGACTGACCACAAGAGTAAAACCGTTTCGCCTGAAATATTTCGCTATGGTCATTGGCGTTGTTTTTATCGTTAAACTATCGAAAGTTTCGACACGAGTTTCCACAGCAACGGCACGCGCACGTACCTAGTAGTAGTAAGAGTAAATTTTCATCAGGGTTGCCAGATGTAGAATTTTTATGTGAACTATTCCATACTTCAGACGCTTTAACGGTATTCGATATGAATAAAATAACTAAATATAAAAGGTTTGATATTTTTTGCACCTGTTCACTTCTTTATTATTCGTTGGTCAAAAATTTCTCATAATATAATATGAAAGACACGCGTGGAGTATTTCATCTCAATATTAAAGGAAACGCAATTTGCTACGAGCATGTAACAGTACTTAATATTAATTAATTGTTAGTATAATGTGTCCTATTTATTCTATCCGTAATCCTCATTTAAACTAAATCGCTATTATAGCTGAGTTAATCTGGCAGCCCTGATTTTCATGCCTCCGTGACTCCCTAATTCACGGGTAATTATTCAATTAGACTATAACTTTTAAGTTGCAAAAGTAAGTTGAAACGAGAATTCAATGCCATTTATTAGAAAAGTATAAACTGTAGCCTACTTTGAGTTCGTGTACTTAATTTCGTTTGATATATAAAATTTCGTAAAAATGCGCAGTGTTACAGCTCTAATTTCAACATAGCACGAATTTTGACGTTGTGTCACAGTAAACAGTACCCAAATGTTCTTTACAAACGCGTTTTCATACTATGTCATTTGCATCTTTTGAAATTTAGTAAGAAGGTTTAAGACCGTCTTTTGAGAAAACAACTTAACTTCAGAGACGGCGAACTCGTCCTCTCGTTTTACTTGACAATTTCGTTTTAATAACAAACCTTAAGCTTTGACACTTCTTGTTACACAATAAAGTATTGATACAGAAATGAGCATTTT
Organism: Megathymus violae; assembly: GCA_003671415.1. Taxonomy (NCBI): domain Eukaryota; kingdom Metazoa; phylum Arthropoda; class Insecta; order Lepidoptera; family Hesperiidae; genus Megathymus; species Megathymus violae. Next base: position 3,471,296 of record PDGT01000010.1, read on the forward strand.
TAATTATAATCAAATCGTAATCAGCCCTGATGAAAATGAAACGAGTTAAGATCATTTTTAATAATAATTCGTATATAGCATAATTTGCAATATGACGACTTGATTTTAAAGACTGACATTTTTCGTCAAGAAGAATTTTTTGCAACAGATTTGTTGCGAAATCTTGAAATAATACTTAAATATATTTTATCATCATCATCCAACAAGTCCACTGCCGGACATAATCCTTCAAGGTGCACCACTAAGCACCATCTTCAATTCTAACCGGCAACTTGTCAGGGCGGTAGATCCTTGTGCAGATTGTTGTGCCATCTAGCAGAAGGGCATCCTGCGCTATAATTGTCTCGACTCGTTCCAGACGTGTGTTCAAGGTTAGGTACGCAAAGAAATAATATCTAAGAAAAATAAATCACTTTGTTGCTATTCAACAGTCGTGAATGTATATTAATATAAAGCCTACAAACTCGCACGTACATAATGATTCTTCAATTTCCCTTTCAGCCTGAATCCATTCAGGAAGCGAGAGCATTTCATTTCGCCTCCGAACTTTCTATCGAGGTCCTCAAAATAAAATATAATATTTCGAATAGGTACATTTAACCGCAGACGGGGAGAATATTAAAATGGATGTTTCATTGTCGACAGCAAAAATGGGGCCCACTGATTTTTTGCAAATCATTCGATTTGTTACGTGTGAAATTTGTAACACGACTATCAGCGAATACTAAGGGCGATACACAATTCCATAGTAACTGCCGGTTTATTTTTTGCAAGACGAATTCAATTATTTTGTGTCATTTAGTTGTTACATTGTCTTTATATATTTTAATTATATTATTACTTGCGACACGTTACTTGTGTGTTGACCTTAATTACGTTTAACTGTACGTCGTCTCAGGAGGTCAGCCAACCAGTCTGTATAATTAAGGTAAGCCGTTAATTATGCAGATTGTGGTGGAAAAGGCTCTAACATACCTACAACCCAACCTTAAGACAACCTTCCCTGTTTGGGGTAAACTCTCGTGGCTAAGGAACGGAACGATGATGCCAGGTTTTCAACAGACTTCGCTGAGCACTATATTCACCTGATTACCCCGAGAGAAATTATGCATGATTAAACTCCTATATTTATTTAGCTGGCTACCCCCATTCGTCTCAAAGTAATAGTGATATATTTTTAATTTATTTCAGTTACAGCGTAGTAGAGACAGTTAACTAATGGCTTGTCTATTTCCTTTCTAACCTGCAACACATTTGTAACACCGGTCCGTATTAAAGATGCAATTCGATGCCAATTACCTATTACTATCATGTACCCGGTTTACTCGTTTGCCAACGACATAAAACCCCAGTGTAGACAGGACGTCTGTACCTCAAATCTAAATCTATTTTTCCACGTTTGTTAGAACAGCTCGGATAATTTAACTGCTCTTTACGGAAACACCGCTCGTTACGACTCGCTTTGTTACGACGGTTCTACAGCTCTCCAGCGGAATTGTATGAGCACTCCAACTCGCCCTCACGTTTGTTTGTTACATTATGGTTCCCGAATTGATAAAACAGTGCCGACATATAATTACGTGTACCTTACTACTTAAAACCGTTGACACTGCAATTTGCTGACATTTGGGATCACATATTTAATCATTTATTTATGACTATGACTAGCGATCCGCTCCGACTTCGTTCTGGTTGACAAATTTATTACATTTACATAGCCTATATCCATCCAGAAAAATGTACCCTAAAATAATAAAAAAAAATGAGATAACAGCCCTGTTTCTGAAGATTTATTCGTTTAAGTTCGGTCTCTCTGTTTATTATAATATTAGAATAAATCAGAATTAGAATTAAGATTCATGATACAATTTAGTTTTTCTGTTACCTTTCTTTGTCTTCGATTCTACTTTTTACTTAATAATATAATTGAATAAATATTTATTAAATATTTTTTTATGTTTAAATACATATTAATATGACGTTGTCGAGTAGAAACCATTGTTTAGCTATAAGACGGCCTTTTGAGCTCCTGTGAACTCCCTGTTAGGTAAAGGACGAGGCAATAGAGCCAGATGTCTTTGGGGTTTCGGCGAGCTCTTCTTCTAGTTTTATTACGAGAATATATGTACATTGTTCTATTAATGCCTGCTTAACCTTACCTCCTAAAACGAACCGTAAAAGTTTTACGATGACAGTTTTAATGACGCTTAAAAAATCTACACCAAGCCATTGTAATTTAACGATAACAAGGACAGAATTGTACACATAAGTGAAATCACACGCAATTATTTTGTGCTTAAGTAATATCTCATCTAATAATAAATCGCAACATATTCCTGGATCCTCATGCAAGTCATCATTGTATTACTCAATTATTTATTAACTGAATCAAAAAAATAGATTACATAAATAAAGCAATGATGAAGAAAGAAACTAACAGACGGAGGTGTAAATTACAGTAGGTCAGATTTTTCAGTATCACAAATGTAACCTTAATTATTGCAAATATCGGAACTGTATAATTTGCATCACTGTCAATATCAAGCAGTAAGTGAAATTTATTTTAAAGTTGCTACGATCACCCGCTTGGAAGTGTACGAGCTCTTTATTAATGTACAGCGCTAGCGACACTGCATTCCCCCTCTCTCCCCCACATCAAACAAGGACCATCATCAGATGAAAATTTTCCACACATTCCCTTTTTACGTTACTAATATAAGTGACATATTCCTTTTGTTTTTATAATATTAATAAAACGTTTCAACATTTAATAAAAAATATATAAAACAACATAGATATATGATTATAATACACTAAATTGTATGAAAAACATGTAATTGTTTGTAAGTATTTATTATACTGAATATTTTCGAGCGCAGTCTAAAATTCCAAAGCCTAGCACACATTACAAGTAGGCCACAATGTATTTATTACATATTCATTAGACAAATTGGATTCATAGAACAAATTAATTTTTTTCTACATAATACCCAATAGAACTTACTGCAGAAAACTTTTTGGCAGTAAAATTTTGCCGTTACTCGTTTTTTTATGTGAAAAGCCGACAAACGAGCAGACGAGCCACCTGATGGTAAATGGTCACCGTCGCCCATGGACATCAGCAAGACCAAAGATACCACTGATGCGTTGTTTGCCTGGAAATGAGATGAAAATAAGAAACAAAGATCTGGCTCTCAAGCCCTCAGCCGGAACATGACGAGTCGTTTGGCGGCTGAATCAAGCAAGAGGGTGGTAGCTAGCCAGGCAGGCTTCACGGAACGATAATAATACCAGTAATAATATTAATGACTTCATAATAATACTGATAATATAATGCATACCACCAAGCAGGTTGGCTTCTGTCGCCTCTTACGACACCCTGTTCTGCCAGCATGGGATTGGGGGGAGCATTCTAGGCCGCCCCAATACGACAAGGCGTTGCCTTATTAGAGGATGCTAACATCTGATTATGCCCGATCGTTATCTATAATCCTTTCTCGATAAATACTTACGAATAACAAATGCCTTTTTTAATATGGACAAACGAACACACGAGCCACCTGATGGTAACTGGTCACCGTCACCCATGGACTTCAAAAACGCCAAAAGCATCAACCAAGTGTCACCGATCGAAAGAGGGCGGACCCGCCTTATTACTGCCTATTAAACACTGTGACCGAAACATGTATGAAATATTTCACGGTCGATTTTGTAAAGAAGCGAGCTAGCCAGTCAGGCCAAAACACCCTCACAATGCAAGTACCGTCGTGATTCAACTTGGAGGTACAAAGCCGACCGACCTACGGCGACCACGGTGCACCACGAGCGGGGGAGCTTAACTTAGACTCATAATGACTGGAGCCTCTGTCTGATATCTTGGAGCAATTTGGTAACGTTCTTCGCTTATCTGAATAAAACTAAAACTAACTTTGAAATATTTTTAGATATTTCTCTTAGAGTGTAACAGAAGCAATTAACACGCCGGTTTATAACTTGCTTAAAAATAAAATACACAACCATATTCAGTAGTGAGACAAAAATATATCTGTTGCCAATATGCAAACAACACTTGCTCAATTTCATTTATTCTGTGTGTAATGTGATTCGACGTTGCGGCGGAGTGGGCGCAAAGCGTTATCTACACCAGAAGAATGTTCACCCGGAGGTGCACAACGTCTTCATTAATGCACAGCGCTGACGACCTAAACAACTTTAAGGAAGCCACCTTCTCCGCACCCACCCCACACCCTGCGTTAAACAAGAACTGTTTATTGCTAGACGGAAATTTTCTCCGCAATTCCTTTTTCACTAACTAGACTGTTTTCAACTACTTAGGCGCGATATACAGAAACAAAGCTTGTCCTGGAATATTGCAGCCTTGGGTTTGTTTCAACAAAAACAATTTTCTTCAGTATACTGTTCCGTCTCGCCACTTGTGATGGAGATGGTTTTGTTGAAATAATTAATTTAGCTCAATCTTAGCAGACGACAGAAAATGAAGAAACGTTTAAGCTTATTTGGTTAAGACAAGCTTCTGTTGTCATCGCGTTGTAAGTTTTACCCTTTGTTAGCAATCGTAACTTCCAATTGTTTTTAGTTTTTTTGTGTTTGAGAAGACTTACAAATATTCACTTTTCTCTTTAATACAAGAAAGGACACCGTTAGATGACAGCAAAATGGAGGCGACGGGGGCCTTTGTTAACTGACTCTCCACTTTGCAAAAGAAACACGAATTTATATAGTATTATAATAACTGTGTTTCTGTACACTTGTCCACTTTTTGGGCTTGCTGGAAGTAATTTCTGATTTAAAATATGTAATGCCCGTGTACAACATTTAAATTCGTATTTTATTTTCCGTAGTTTTTAGTGTGTACAAAATAAATAAAAACCAATATCTCACGATTCGTGTATGGACCGAAGGTTTATCTTCAGGTAATACCTAAGGCTTTCGGTACAAGATATTCAACATTGTTCTCCTGCGTCGGACTTAACTAACGTATTGTTCCTTTGACACATCTGATCCACAATAACGCTACTCATTTCCATATATCTAATATTACAAACACCATTTTCATTGGCAGTAAACATATGTAAATCATCTTTATTAACTATTCAGTTAATCTTACATAGTTTCTTAATGTAAACGCTAGAAATTAAAATCTATCCGGTGAATAGTTTTGACAGAGTATTGTTAAAAATCGACACATCTTGCCATTTATTTGTCAACTGTATTTACAACTCATAACTGGGCTACTGCTGGGCTCACAGTAAGAAAGGTTGAGGTCATAATTCGTCGTGCTGGCCAAGTGCACATTGGCAAATATCTTTAGAAAACCTTATGAAGAACTCCCATATATGCAGGTTTCCTCGTGATGTTTTCCTTTATCAACGTACATAAGTGATAACTAAATTCTAATGACCACATGATCTGAAAAATTAGAGATGCTTGCCGTTTATGGGCTCGTGCGGAAGACAGACGATGGAAACGGTAGGGTACCACTGGTTTTACAACTATATATGGGCATCTCTTAGAAGTTTATAAATATTTGGTTTTCCCGTGTCTTTCCGTGACGCAAGCCGCTAGCTCCAGCTAAGTTAAGCCCAGCTTTATTCATGATAATCAAGATTTGATGATATTGCTTCACTATAGTTGATACTTATAAACATCGATTATTTAGTTGCTATGAACATTTATTTACATTTTCCTGTAAATTAGGGGTCAGAAACTATATTTCGTATTCCGCAGATATTTCCCAAATTTTAGGCGCACTATTGAAGAGAGCCAAGGTGAGAAGGGAGACAACTAGCCCTTTTATTTAACGCCAGCGGCCCCTACTTTGTTCGGGTTGACTAATTATGCTAAATTATTCACATATATACATAATATATAGCCTACATTCATTAGGCATAATGTATCTTTCAAATAGTGAAAGAGTTTTTCAAACAGATGCCGTGGTTCCGAAGATTACCAGCCGTAGAAACCTACACAAACCCACAAAATTCGCTCTCTATCTTTATAATATTAGTATAGATATCACATGATATACTTCACAAAATCATTTTAGTATGTTATAGTGAAAACTAACCCTACAATTAGAACAATCAATCTTTTTAGATACTTTTGAATGAATGATTAGAGGGTGGCAACCATATGTTACTTCGACACCGGCTACCGTAATAATGCGCTAGCGCACCTGGTCTCAAGTTGGTCCTTATTTACTTTAGGTTAGAATCCACTCTACACTTATTAATTGACGCCCTCGGCGCTTACTGGTTTAGGTCTGGTTTTATACGAGTTGCTAGAGGGCGCCACGACCTCGTCAACAATAGTATACCCCCAAAAATAAACTCAAATAAATTACATGCGTTCATTCACTGAATATGTACTTATATGTAAGGTATTTCGTCAGCAACATGCTTTCAACATTTATCATTCAAGAAAATTGCGAAAACTGTTTTTGACAGACGGATAGAAGATATGGTTATTCTTCATCGGATACCATATGTTTAAATAGGTATTCGAAATAACACACTAAAATACTATGGCTAAATACGAGACAGTATCTAGGCGTCTTAGAAAAGAAATCAGACCTTTTCACAGTGGTATTTACGAAACTTTGCGTGATCATAAAACCACAGGTACGCCGTGACAAACACATTGGCACGTGCTAACTTCATTTTCTGATATTTCAATTGAATCCATTAAACATTATCACAGTACGTGACGGTGGTAATTCTGATACTGCTCGCTGCGATTCATAAACAATTTGTACTTTCTAAATCGTACACATTCAACTGAAAGTTAAAGAAATGTTTTTTTCGAATTTTACTATTTCCACTGAAGAATACAAGTTGAATTTAAACTGTCACTACCTTAAATAATACAAGTAAGTTACAATTTTTTATTTTATTATTTCTTTTCTCTTACGTTTAACAACAAGCATGCTTAGAAACTATCACTGGCCGGGCCAGACCGATCTGTGTCAGCGAACCCACGAATGCGCTAAATATATTCACTGTACATGTCCCGTTAATAAAGTACCTTCAAGTAGATGTACTTGTCAAACTAGTAATGTATAGTCGCATAATAGAAATGATTGACAAGAGACATTTTTGTAGTGAATTCAACTGGTATTGAATGAGGCCGTCTGCTCGCGGTCAGTACGCCACAAACTGGTTTCATTATCAAAAGTCAATAACTTTCCGATGCATTCCGAGTCATGGCCAAGACTACGAGACCATGGTTTATGCTAACAAAACAAACACCCGCATTGTATTTGTTTGAATTATTATACAGGCCTTTTAATAATACAGTAGGTACATAAAAATTACATTACTGGTACAATAAAAAGGCAATTTAATTGCTATACATTTGAGTTAGGTACATAACAATAATGACAAAAAATGTATGTAGAACTTTTCTATCTCTTAACATAATTTGGTTAGACCGCTGTTGTAATGCAACACGTACCTATCTTAATTGATAAATAAATATTGAAATAACCAGTGAGTATGCAGTCTTTTATAAGGAGAGAAGTGGGGAAGCCGATCGTAAAAATACTTATATCTAACCTTCTTTTTTTAGTAAAAAAAAAGAAATTTATAAATTTGTGATGTTATCAATAAACAATGCAATGATGATAGATACAAAAAAAATTTAAAACAATAAAAAATTTAAATTGTTCAACGAAAGTTATCTCAATTTCTAAAATCCGAGATAAACCATTTGTACGTTTTTACTTTCTTTTATCAAACACACTACCAACTTTCGCTGGAGAAATTTGTATAAGGCAAAAAATTAATTTATTGTTCATTCATATTCATAGTTATTGCAAATACCTCATTATGTAAGAAAAAGTTATGAGCGTTTTGCTCAGAAAACCGTTCTTCAGATTTGAATTTAAAATGTATGTCGTTATTGTTATGCTCTTATCGTTAAATTTAACAATTCAGACTTTTTTTGGACAATATTACCTTAATAGATATATGTATATTTGTATGTCTGTTAGTGGTCCTGTAATTTCTAAACGCTGCAATATAATAATATATTTATTTGATTGAGGCAACGTTTCAATAAACAGCGGTTGGTCACAATCCGATAGGTGATATGGTAATGCCAAGTCAAGTAGTAAACTAAAATCTACTCGATTAATATGCAATAATATGAATTAAACTTTACAATATTTAATGTAAGTAAAATAGTCTGTTCTCAAATTGACATGAACATTTTCTTCGAGTGCATACGTTGGAGGAAATCAGGCAGGTGTGCGCTAGAATGCAGTAAATGCAGCGAGCAAAATTCTGCATTATTCATTATCGTTCGCGAGAGCATTGAAGTAATTTTATGTTTCCGTTGTAACGCTTCTAAGGTTTCGTTACCGTAAAATTTACACTGTCATAAATTATATGCTACACGTGTCGGTAAAGTCTTGGTTAATATGTGTCATGTAATTTTAGAGAGAATTGATTGTAAAGTTGATAATACAAACTAGAAAATCTTAATCCACGTTCAGTTTATATGTTGATCTAGAAACGTCATATCTAGTAGAAATTATCAATAAACTTAACGACTATCTCGCAACCTAACCTTGCTTTGCTTCCGGAAATATATTTACAACTTGTTTAAGCAACCGAACAGTATCCTTGTATAATCAAGTATAACGAGATAGATACTGCAGTACAGTACAGTAATAAGACATCTATTACTATGCAAAATTATCAGTATGAGAGTTCCTTGTATTAAGGAAGATCCTCTACATCTTCAGGGCTGAGAAGTTGATTCTTTAACAAATATATGCTTCATGAGTAAGTATTAACAGTAATTACTGATGTATATAGCCACCATCCCCAACAGCTGTCCAAGTTGAACCAACAATAAACATTAGAAATATTCGAGATTGAATAATCCTATAGCTTATGAATAGTATAAAGCACAATCGTTGGAAATGTCAAGAAAACACATGAAGATGTGTCCTTGAGCTTATTCTAGCATATAAACCATTGAAGTATACAATAAAATTTTAGGTATGTAATTTCAAATTAAAACTTCGTAATTTCCTCTAAATCTAACACTATTATTATAAATTGGATATATAAAATATATTGCCTAAAGCGTTATAATAATCTGAGTAAATTTATTTCCTCGTACATATTACTAGGATTTTTATGTCCTATGGCAATATGTCAATCTTGCGTCGTGCGATTTATTTAAGCGCTCCGCTTAAATGAAACTTGATTGCTCATCAAGCCCAACTGTTGCCATGCAGTCATTTTACAGATTAATGTTCTATATAATAAATCTTTATGACTTTCATTTAATACGTCATTTGATTTCTTACCATCTCGTAATGAGTATAAATCTTTATATCACTTTGAGTCACATCTTTACAGATCATAGAATTTACATTTAAATAAGAAAACATTTGTCGAAATTAATTAATTGTTACATCAACAACCTTTAATGATTTCACACACGCATTATTATTTTATATTTCATGTGTGGCTTGGACATACACAAACTTTTCAGATATAATTAATGTTTAATAGTACAGACATATACTGCGTGGTTAGACTTTTGGTGTCCATGATGATTGAACTAAACCTTGAAATATGATATCTATACAGATGATCACTGTTACAAGATATATGCAAAAGAGTAGCAATGGACGTCGACCCAGTTATATTCGTAGAAATATTGACAATAAATAAAATGTATCGTGAGTACCCGTTTCACAATAAAATGTATAAATTCCGCGACAACATTAGCTTAATATCATATGTTTATGTTACGCCTATACACAACGTTATACAACTCCTAATTAGATTGTGCAGATTGATTATCCAAGTATACATAGTTACCTCTAAGTAACGGACGTATTTCGATAGGGTAATTAAAATTAAATCATTAATTTTCGCAAGCTCAAGATAACAAGTAGGTAAGGTTTATCTTGTATTATGACGTCCTAATTGCTTTGAATATTGCATTACACTTAATTACACACAATTTTTCTATTATCAGATTTCACGATACTTTTTTTACACTACGGCTGTATTAAGGAAACAATATTTGTTTCGTGGTATTTCAAAAAACGAAGTTAATTTAATTTAAATACAATGTAACACAAAAAATATATGCCAACTAAAATGTCTAATAAAAAGGCTAGGTAATTAACGCAATTTACATTTCGATTAAAACTAACAAAAGCATGTAGATTAGATGATGTGCGGAAATGACTAAATAATTGTAAGTATTATTACACTTATACTACATATGTACATACCATTGCTACAAAAAATCACCCATTTGGTAGGTTCTATGTCTGATATCATAAGCTATCAAATAACCGCTAACACCTATCAATTATCACTTTTTATACGTACGAGGTGAATCACAAGTATGAATTTTGAAAGGAAATATTGCCCTACCGTTTTTGTATTCATTCTCTCATACTGCAAAGCATGCCCCATTTTATTCGCACTGGAAAGTACTGGAATTATCATAAGATTAAAATGTGAACATCTCCAAGGTTAGAATGAATGAAACGGTTCTGACTAAGTTAGTTAATGCTAATGTATGTTTAAATTGAGATTCATAAAAAATATTGTTTTATTTCTAACAATACACATTACGAGTAAAATTCATAATATTAATTTGACATGGTTCAAAAGAGTAATTATTCTTAGTTATTATAATTATATTAAACAAAAACTATTTATCATAATACATCTACAAGAAATAAATTCCTATATACAGACTACTAAATCGGCATATATTTTAATCCAATCTATTTTAATATTTATATATTGTATTGTTCTGGAAGTAATAAACGCGCATACATTCTACTTGGTATTAGTTAATCCATGGACTTACCTATCGGACTAGGATTACCCAAGGCATCTAGCCGTATTGGGGCAGCTTAGAATACTACGCTCCCATGCTGGCAGAACAGGGTGTCGTAACAGGCGACAGAAGCCCGCATGCTTGGTGGTAGGGCTTCGCGTATGGATTATATTATCCGTATTATTATTAAGTTATTAATATTATTACTGGTATTATTATCTTTCCGTGAAGCCTGCCTGGCTAGCTACCACCCTCCTGCTTGAGTTAGCCGCCAAACGACTCGTCGTGTTCCGGCTGGGGGCTTGAGAGCCAGTACCTTCTTCTCAATTCCTGGCCGACAACGCATCAGTGATACCTTTGGTCTTGCTGATATCCATGGGCGACGGTTACCACTTACCATCAGATGGCTCGTCTGCTCATTTGTCGGCTATTAACATAAAAAAAATACAGTCAATAAATTTATAACTTTACAAAGGCTTCACACCGACACTAAACATAAGAATTGATCCCCATGATATTAAATATAATCCTGGTATAATATCGTTCACTCATGTAACTAATGTATGTTTAAAAATGTACATGTACTAAAGATTAATTATATCTACGAAACTAAACGTATTTTCTAGGCAATATCCGTCTGCTGGTAAACGTAGCATAAGGAAACGTTCTTCGAAACATACAACTTAACTCAAATATTACTGACGTCTATGATTAATGACGGAATGGAATAAATATAGACCAACCACTTCGTTCAGCCCGCTTTCGATCGTTTGTCTTTGTTCTTGAATAATTATTCAAGGTTTAAGCTATTTCCTTTACACAGGTATCCATTACATTAGTCAGTCGGAGCCCCAGAAATTATGGGTGTGGACTGCTGTCAATTTGTTGTGAACTTCATGACATTTTCAGTTGACTCGGCTTATTGAAGTAAATATACTGGAGTTATGACTCAAAATGCAATTGATCACGATCATTCCCTTTTAGCATAAATACGTCATAAGCGATAGGCGGAATGCCTAATTACGTACCGAGACAGTTATATGTATATATGAAAACGTAATCTGTAAAACATCAAACTAGATTTTTTGTACATAAGGAAGTTTTTTTAAGAACTTGTTCTAATTAAAATGAACATGAAAAACACAACCGTAACTAAGCATCTTCCCTCATAATAGCCAGGAAAGTACAGAAAATTTCTTCATGAATAAAGTAGCAAAAAAATTCAAAATTAATAAAACGCAGTTATATTTGCCACGACTTAACTAGAATTTCCATTATGTCCGTTACATTTGTTATTCTAACGTATGTCGTATTAAAAAAGCAACAATTCTCGATAACAAAAAAACAACTTTTAAATTCCAACCTCGCCGTCTCTTTTGCCGTGGACCGTGAACGGTCAGCTAACGACCGCTCACGACTTCGGTCAAGCTCCAAGGTCTCGTTACATAATTCGTCGAGCATTTCGCTACAGCTATTTGATACTCGATCCAGACGATACGAGAGGCCCGCATCGTATACCGACAGCATTTGATCGATAACCGAGCAGTAATACGCAGTAAAACCAATTACAGGTGCACATGCAAAAAAAAGGAGCAAAAAACAGTCCGGTGAAGTCTAGTCGGTTGACTTATCCTGTTAAGTAATCAGTGGTCCGGCAGACATTTTGTGGTGTATTAAATAAATACTAGCGTAATAGAGGAACACAGTGTGCGAGTGAGATTTCTAGTTTTACGGAAAACCTACTTGCGAGAAAGAGACGGTAGGGATTTGGCCTTAGGACTGTTTATAAGTCCCTGTAGTCCGGGACCAGAATAGGGCTACGGTATCCCCTGCCTGTAGTAAGAGGCGACTAAAAGGGGGCTTCTGGGGCGGTGGGCGGCTAGGACCAACGACCCCGGGAAGGACGCCGGTATGTGTGGCCGCATACCGGCGTAACACCAGAGATTCGGGGATGATCGTCCGCTCATCCTGAGCGAGCCCGACGGGGCACGCGCTCATAGGACTCCGGTCGTGTTCCGATGGAATTCCCGGAGTCCTATCATAGCGCCGAGGAAGGCCACCGGGGGGGGTTTTAGTGCGGTAAAAATCCCACATAACCCATCGTCGCTCCCATGACACCGGATACCTTTTGAAAGTTTCCCCCTCGTCAACAAAAAAAAAGGACTGTTTACAAACTATTTACTCTTCATTAGTGTCTGCTGTCAAAAATTACTATTTGTTATTTTATTAATTTCTTTTCAATCTTACTTTAATTCATCGAACAAAAAACAGTAAACACGAGGATGTCGTGTTCACTGTTAGACTGTATAGTTACTTATAACAAAACAAAGAGACAGTCCACAGGTAAGTACTGATAGTTCAATACTACTTTCATAATGTTTATTTTCGTAGAAGTTGATCTTAAAATTATATATATTACGATTAATAACATGCAGTAAATACTCCATTTAATGAATAATAACTTATGTTTCATAATTATAAAATTATACGGTTTCGTATAGGGCTCGCCCAAAATCTATGTATAAGTGCATAACTTTTAAACAGATATAAATAATTAATTTTTGTTTTACCTAGATTTGCTCATATTTTGCCATTTTATTTTCCGTTACAACTTGTAAACACATTGGACAGAAAGTACAGTAGACTGTTATAAAGGTGCATCTTTGGCTTTTGAGTAGTATTAACTCCTTATATTGATAAAATTTGGCGAATTTGATATCTGTTATTATTGCGAATGTGATATCATATTTATTGATAAATTTTACTTCTTCAAGATTTCCTGTAAATGCAGTTCAAAAAGAAAAATGGATTCGAATGTTGAACCATATAGATAGGGTTCCTCACAACGTTTGCTGTAGACATTTTAAGGACAACTATTTCATTCTACGAAATCACTGACATCTTGTTAATTAAGAATCTATACCTACAAAATTTGTTGGTTAGATCATTTCCGAGAGCAATAAATTATGTCGATTTACATCAAAGAATTAATTAAAACCAATTAAATATTATTATTATTGTTTTCTTTCATACCTTTTAATGACGTTTTGCTTTATTTCAATCAGTTTGCAAATAAAAAGGATATGTTAATATAAAGAATCCTGTCCAATAAGGTTAAGTTTAGACGAAGCGAAGTAGAGAGAAGTTACCAGAATTGGCATGGTATTATTAATTTTAACATGTAATAAATAATGGAGAGAACGAATTAAATATAGCAAAAACCCGGCGACGGAATAATCGTCATTCACGTCGACAGTGCATGGTTGTGAATGTGACATCACTAAAAGTCACTCACACAAATGTCGTTTTCACACCCATGCACATTTATGTTTTGGTGACGGGATGATGAGATGAGTATTCGTCTATTACATTAGTATATTATGCTTGTGGTTAAACACTTCATTACAGCGCCACCTATTGGTTTCCAGTAGCAAGTCAATCAGTAGATTTGAACCATCTTTATATATATATATATATGCTGATACATATGCTGATA